>VUQH01038572.1:44393-66086 GCA_015106775.1 Etroplus canarensis | reverse complement strand
CCTAGGACACGCTGGAGAGACTATGTCTCCCAGCTGGCCTGGGAGCGCCTGGGTGTCCCCCCTGAAGAGTTGGAGGAGGTAGCTGGGGAGAGGAAAGTCTGGGCTTCTCTTCTCGAACTGCTGCCCCCGCGACCCGGACCCCCGGAAAAGCGGTAGACGACGAGACGAGACGAGACGTCAGTAACACTTGTAGAGCTGAGTAAATCAATCACAAAGCCACTTAAGAAGAAACAAATGTGGCATAGGTGAAGAGCAGAGATCACATTGTTGGTATGGACATAATCAATTTGAAGACTATCTTCAGTGAATGAATATTTAAGCTGTTTACTTGAGTAGACACAGTAAGACAGTCCAATTTATATTAATCAGCCCTTAATGGGGTGTAAGAGAGATACAGTTGCACTAATTCTCTGTACTGGAGGTAGTGGAAGCTGATGCATTACAGGACAATGACACACTATAGCAGATTATTCTTTTTGAACATCACCACTGAATGTTTTCTTTTAGTATTTTGCAGGAGAAAATGAAAAAGTTGTAGCTATTGTTACCTGAAAATGCAGTGATAAAACATGTGCCTTTCTGCTGGTTTACACTTGAAGGTGCGTAAGGCTCGTAACCGGCGTCAGGAGTGGAATGTCTTGGCCTACGACAAAGAGTTCAGACCAGACGCCAGGCTTGCCCCCTCACCTTACCACGGCATGTCTTCTGAAGGCTCCCTGTCCCCTGATAGCAGGTACACACATGCACTAGTTCCCTATATGTGTGAGACTTTCCTCTGAGGTCTTGTTTAATTGTCAGAATCTACCCTAGACGATGCACACATCACTGTTTATATGTAGAGTTGATGTTTGACAATGAGGTTTTGTGCATTGGGATAATACTGCTTTCAGTATTACTCTCAGCCTTAAAAACCTATTAATACCACTGATATACTATAAATAGCACATTGTTACACACCACTATAAGTTGCAAAGTTAGTGTAAGCACATACGTATTAAATAGAGATTTAAGAAGCACCAGCCAGGTGTACAATTTAAAGTTCTATACTGCCATCTTCTGGAAAATGTGATTCAGAGCACATGGATTTATATTTAATGTGGATTTTACAGTTTCACATCCAACACACAAAAAGAAAATAAGAAATAATGCAAAAATATAAAGAAGCAGAATATAAAGCTTTAAGCAGAATGCAAATCCAGGTGTATTGGCAGTGAATATAGTGCCTAAACCACTCACATTCGCTCCAACAGATCAATGGCGTCCGACTCCTACCCAGCTAGCCCCAACCACCCCTCCAACCAGGCCCCCAGCACTGCCCACCCCACTGACCATCACACCAGGGATCACCTCAGTGCCGCAGCCCAGACACAGTCACTGGATCGGGGTCTGAGGCCGGCCAACCAGCCCCCAGGAGCGGGTGGGGGAGCAGCAACAGGTCGACACGTGGCTTCCCTGGGCAGGACCCCATCAGGACACGGCGTCCAGGCTGGAGGAGATCCGACAGTCAATGGGCCAAGGCAGCAGTCGGTTAAAGACTACCGCGGTGGACATGGGTAAGTTTTCTAATTAGACTTAGTTCTTCTTTTTTTTCTGTTCTTTTTTATAATGTTTCTGACCTTCTTCATTTTATTCTCTAACATCTTATTTCTGTGGGGAATAAATTTTAATCTTAGTCTGAAATGTGCTGCTCAGGCCATTTTATACTGTCTTGTTCATATTGTTTAACCCTTTTATGTGTTATGTTGAGCATTTTGGCTTTTCTTGTTATGGAAAGGCACTAAAACACCCTGAAAACAGCTATCCAGGCCTGGCAAAGTACACATTAACCCCTTCATTTCCACATACTGCTCTATTCTATAATGCAGCCCCTGAGGGCTTCTATGCATTAATAATCCTTTTTTTGTTTGTTTGGTTGTTTTTTATTTCTACTCCATCAGTGGTCAGCCCTCTACCATCCCCGAGTACTATATCCCACCAGCCCCTCCACCACCCCCTCCAACCATCCCTTCTGCCCAGACTGCCTTCGACTCCACCAATGCCCCACCCTCTGCCGCTGCCTCCGCTGTCCCCCCGAGCTCTTCTGCCCTCTCCCGTCCCTACTCACCCTCTCCTCCTCCTCCCCCGGCCAACTACGTGCCCTCCCCCTCCCACCCGCCTTCAGGTGCACCTCCGGCTGCCCCTCCTCCTCCTCCTCCCGGAGCCCCAACGGGCCACCAGGCCCACCCCTCCCCACCCCATGCCGCTGTCAGTCAGTCAGCTGTGGACACAGCTCCCTCAACGAGGAAGTCCACCATGCTGGGGATGATCCCGATGAGCGACGCCCGATCCGACCTGCTGGCCGCCATACGTAGAGGTAAGTGTGTGTTTAAGTAAGAGTTGCACTGTTGTTTTATTGAACAATAACAGTTTTATGTCATTGCCATGAGTTTATTTGCATACTAGTTCTTATAATTGAAGAATATGAATGCCCCCAAATGCCTCTGCACCTCAATATTGTTTGATTTTGCTGACTTTTGCTGAGTTTGCACCTCTATCAGTAAAAATATATACAATAAAAGAAAGAACAAGTGAAATATTCTAAAAGGTTGTAAAATTTTCATACATTTACATTTCTTGATATAGAAATTAACCTTTATTTTGTTCAAATTCAGACACTTTGCATGCATCTGATGAAATGTGGCATGGAGGTCATTAAATATCTGGCTTCCCCCCATATCCTCCCTTCTTCCTCCCCTCCAGGTATCCAGCTAAGGAAGGTGCAGGAGCAGAGGGAGCAGGAGGCAAAGAGGGAGCCCGTTGGCAACGATGTGGCCACCATCCTATCGCGGCGTATCGCAGTGGAGTACAGCGAGTCCGACGACGACTCTGAGCTCGACGAGAACGAGTGGTCTGACTGAAAAATTAACAGGAAGATGAAGAGGGGAGAGTTCAAGGGGGATAAATGTGACACTAAGTTGGAACTTAGGGGATTTGGTAAATTTTACTGTTAATCATCAACTAAAAAGTTTAATACAAATCAGTCATGCATTTCACACACCGCCTCTCTGAACACTGAGCAGCAGGTCAACAATATAAAGCTTGCTTGGTTGCCCATAATAATGCCTATTTGTGAATTGAAGCCCAAAAGGGTTTTGTGTCTAACCACCCAGGGTGTATGGCACAGTAACAACACATACTGTTTCAGCTCCCTCCCTCCCCATCTGCTCATTTCTATCCATTAAAAACACTCAGCTGTGAAAATAAAATGCAGCAACTTCTCTCCCCCCTACATGTTCGACTGGTAATTATTAGCAATATTACTAGCTCTGTAGTAGGTGGGCCCCTGGTGAGTATGGGGGTGATGTGTTTACAAAACACATGGTACAGCACAAGAAAACCTAATTATAGTGCAATGTTAACTCATCTGCCAAATGTTGAAAAAGAATTTATGAAAACAAGTAAGGATAATCAGGGAAAAATTGCTTATTAGCGAGTAACTGCTTTGTGGGTTGTGCCTGTTTATGAGACACGCACACTCTTCTTAAGAGCTGACCTTTTGGGAGTTTTGCTCATCTTAACCAGCAGGAGACAACAGAATGAACATAATCTCTGTGTGGTGAACTGCCATGTATGCTAACAGTGGAATCCATCCACTTTTTACCCCTTAACTGGGTCTAGGTCAAGGGGGCAACGAGCTAAGCAGAGATGCCCAGACTTTGTTCTCCCTGCCCACCCGCTCCCCCTCTTCCAGGGGGACACTGAGGCATTCCCAAGCTATCTGAGAGATATCTCTCCAGTCCTGGGTCTACCCCAGGGTGTCCTCTCAGTAGAACATGCCAGAAACACCCGGTCAGATTCCTGAACCACCTCGATTGGCTTCTTTCAGTGTGGAGGAGTACCAGCTCTACTCTGAGCCCCTCCTGAAAGACCAAGCTGTTCACTCTATCTCTACGCGAGAGCACACACACCCTTTGGATTAAGTTAATTTCTGCTGCTTGTATCCACAGTCTCATTCTTTTGGTCACTACCCAGGGCTCGTTGCCATACACGAGTGTAGGAACGTAAATCAAGCAGTAAATGGACAGCTTCAATTTCACGTTTAAGCTCTCTGTTCACCAGTCTGTCAGTCTCCTGTTCCACCTTCCCCTCACTCGTGAACAACGCTCCGAGATACTCAAATTCCTCTATATGGGGCAGCAACTCATCCCTGATCTGGAGTAGGCAGTTCAACCTTTTCCAGTGCGGACCATGGTGTCAGACCTGAAGGTGCTAATTCTCATTCCCACCACTTCACACTTGGCTGCACACTCGAGCTGTAGGTCTCTACCAAGTCAATTCAAAAGAACCACATCATCCCCAAAAAGCAGAGGCAATGCTGAGGCCAACAAAGTGAAGTTCCTCTGCCACTGACTTGGCTCTATCTACATAAAAGTTGTAAAAATTCAGTAACAAAAAGTAGACCTGCAGGGTCTTTATGTTTTTTGAAGTGCCTTTTGGACATCCATAATACTGGAGAAGATCATGTCTGTAGATCTCCAGCAAGAGTATCCTGGGCTGACATGTCATCAGCCTGGCAACCCGAAGAAAACCTGCGGTTTGAATCCAGGGCTGTCTTGCTGTGAGACAACAGTGCTAACCACTAAACCACTGCACTGCCAATAATGATGTCTACATAATTGTTACACAAAACAAACCTTAAACAACATCATAAAACAATTATAAATTGGGGGTAGCAAAACATTCCATTGTTGTAACTATTTTTTTTTTTTTTCAGTGGGACAACAAATTAGTTTATTTACGCTTACCCATTTATGTAGTAAGTACCTTCGGCTGCCCTCTTTTGTTTCCCCAAGGGGTCAGTCACCACAGCAGATGAATTCACATCGGTAATTTAGCACATGCTCGCTGCCCTTCCTGACACAACCCTCCCACTGTAAATAGGCTTGTATCTGCCTGGGCTTGAACCAGGGATCTTTCACATGTGAGGCAAACCTCTAAACCACTACACAAATAACCATTTATTTTACAACAGCTTGTGTAATTCAGCAGTTCTCCAAGAGAGGGCTCTGACCCAAAGCCAAATAAAGTCCTTTTATATTAAAAAGTGTATATCTATATATTTGGAACATTTCTGCCAACAAAACTAGCATAATGTGTCCTTTACTAACACTACATTATCTGTGGGCTGTTAGAAACTCTCTGTCTGAAGTATTTATTTTGATTCAATTCAATTCAAGTCAGTTTTAATTATATAGCACCAATTCACAACAAAAGTCACCTCAGCAATCAGACGCGCCCATATTAGCAACCACTTGGTACTGGTGGGAAGGAAGAACTCCCTTTTAACAGGAAGTGACCTCCAGTAGAACCAGGCTTGGGGAGGGGCAGCCATCTGCTTCGACTGTTTAGAGAGAGGGGAAAGAGAAGAGAGAAAAGGAGATCATAGAGAGACTGAGAGAGAGAAGACAAAACTTAATAATATGTAGTAGCAAAGTATGAATCCCTGATGGCTGAAAAGAGGTGAGTGGAGAGGCAATGCTCAGTGCATCATGGGAAGTCCCCCATGCCAGCGGCATCTAAGAGTACAAGGGGTTGTAAGCATATTCATAATTGCTCTTCCTCTATGAGAAGTTCCCCTGGTCCTGAACAGTTTGAGAACCCCTGGCCTAGCTGAGATCAGAAATCTCTTTTTAAACAGAGAATATAAAGACATTCACAGCAAACGTGCAATTTATAGAAGTATTCAAAATGCTGAGATTAATATTTTAACTTTTTAATAATAAATGAAAGATTTTACTAGCTCGATTTAACTGTGTAGAGAAATGTTGATGCTGGTTGTCTAGTTAAGTTTTCAGTAAAATAACTGGAAAGCCAAACTCCCAAAAGTCAATCCAGTTCTTAAACTCGTCCCTTCTCCTCTTAGAATAGTGTATTGAAACTGTGATAAAAGACGCCACCTGCCCAGGATAAAGCTGGTTTTGGAAAGTGAGCGCCAGCAGCCTTTTCTTTAACTCGTCAGCCTCCATCTGATCACTCGAAACAGTAATTTTCATTTATTTATTTTTTTGGTCTTTTGGAGTCATTCATAACTCAAAGCCTAACATTTCAGCCAGTGACTGTGTGCTGTGCTCTTGGTCTTATATAAACGCTTCCACTCTTAACCACGGCTGGAGCAACTCTCACAAAGCTTGTCATCCTGGCCTAGGGTCAAAGGTCATGTCCACTCCTTCATATGACCCTGGGTCAGTACTGCTGTCTGTGGAGGCTTTGTGATCGCAGCCCCTAGACTATAAATACATAAGTGTAAGAGACTTGCAACAGTAATCTACAGTATATCCTCTCTTATCTCTTTTCGGTATAGGTTTGGCTAATCCTCGGTATGAACTGATTGGACTGTAGTGTTTTGATAATGTGCTTTTTCTTTTTCAAATGTGCTGCAGTGAGTTGTTCACTTTGATTTATTTTAGGGTTTTCTAACTGTCAAGGCTGGGATGAAGGTACCAGGTATATCACATAAGCCACTTAAATGATGATTCCAACTTTTTTGTTACCAGATTAACCTGATGTGTTCTTGAGCCAACGTGAATATCCAATGAAGACTGATTTTTAGTGCTACAGTTTAACATATTTGTTTTCATTTTCTGTCCAGAGAAGTGATTTCTGAAGAGTTTGCAGCATGATGGGAAGTGGAGTTCTGCTCATCCGTTTGCTGGCACTGCCGCAAAGAAAATCCCTGATATTGTTCAGTTTGGTTTTATTTGTCCACTTATGTCTACTTGAGCAAAACATGCACTTTGAACAGTTTCTGATACAGTACTTTGGGTGTGGAGTTCACCCATCCAGCCAAAAAAACAATAGTGAAAAGTTGTTGAAAGGTTTGCTAAATGTCTCAACAACTTGGAGATTTGGTCGAAAAAATACTATAATAAAAACCCTGTTTCCAGAAAATTTAGGCTATTTTCCAAAATATAATTTTAAAAAAAGAATCTGTGGAATGTTAGTTCATGTGAACTTTAACTTAGATGTACCTAGAAGTACCTTTCTTCAAGGGCTCACCACACCAGACAAACCCACATAGATAATTTGGTACAGTTTTTATACCAGCTGTCCATCCTGACGCAGCCCTCCCACAGTGGGAGGGACCTGTACCTGGGACCTTTTGCTTGCAAGGCAAATGTGCAAACCACCACACTAGAAAAAGACATATGTGAGCTGTGACTTAGCTGGCAAAAATGCAAAACAAAAAAAAGATTTTCTGTAGTTTTACTGACCAACCTATTTTGTAAATTTACACAAATTTAGAATTTGATGGCTGCAACATACTCAAGAAAAGTTAGGACAGGGATGATTACCATTGTGTTTCATCACCTTTACTTTTAATAACACTTTTTAATAATTTTGGAGATGTTCAACAGTTTGTGGTCTGTTGTCTGGTTCTCCTTTTCGTGATGTGCCATACATTTTCAATAAGAGATAAATTCAAACTGGCAGCAGCCCAAACAAGCAGACACTCTGTGTCTGTGAAGGCACACTCTTGTAGCCTGTGCTGAAAGTGGTCTGACATTGTCCTGCTAAAATAAGCATGGATGTCCCAGGATTAGATGTTGCCTTTATGTTATGCTTCTTCAAAATCTAATATACACCTCAGAGTCAAAGGTATCATCACATACATGCAACTCACTCTTGCCATAGGCACTAAAAATGAGGTGAAATGTGGATCTGACCACAGCACACAATTCTACAGTCTGTCGGTTTATCTGAATTGAGTTTGGGCCCCGAGAACTCAGCAGCATTTCGGCATAGAGTTTAGATATGGCTTCTTCTTTGTGTTAAAAGAGTAGAAGTTTCTAGCACAACTCCACCTACTTCCAAGGTGCATGGAGAAGAGCATAAAGTTGAAAGAGGATAAAGCTCCAATAATGCTTGTAGCATAAGGAACAACTTTTATTTAACAGACACATTTCATCCTTGTTCTTTATAAGTGTTGTTGGAGCTTTATCTTCTTCTTCCTCCTTGTGTAATGCAGTTTCAAGTTGTATTTCTGGATGCAGCGATGAACAATCTTAAGTGAAAACATTTTTCCAAAGCAAGTGTTGCCTGAGGGCTTGAAAATCACTCCCATTCTTCAGTGGTTTCTGACCTTCCCGTTTACGCAGATATCTCCAAATTCTCTGAAACTTTTTTTACAATATTATCCACTGTAGATGTTTAAAACCTAAAATTCTCTGCCTTCTTGCACCAAGAAATGTTCCTTTTGGACTGACATTTCTTTCATGAATTTTTGCACAAAGGGGTGAACCATGACCCATCCTTCCTTGCAAAGACTGAGCCTTTATTTTTATACCTAACCATTATGATCTGCTCCCAGTTAGCCTGCTTAATGTGGAATCTTCCAAACAGGTGTTACTTACATATTCTGGGCACTTTCATTCTCATTTTAACTCTGTCCCAGCTGTTTTTGAGCGTGTTGCGGCCATCGAATTCTAAATTTATGCATATTTATAAAATATGATTAAGTTGGTCAGCAAAACTATTGAAAATGTTTCGTCTTTTGTCTGTTAAGTGAAGGTTCACATAAGGAAACGTGATAGATTTTTGTTTTTTATTGCATTTTGGAAAAAAACCAACATTTCTGGAAATGGGGTTTGTACTTTGATTCGAAATTTGGTTTAAAACTGAGCTACGACTGTCATTGGATGGGTAGATGGATGCATAATCATGAATCGGAAAAGGTCCATGGACTTGAGGTGCTTGGTGGGACTGTTGACAACCTTATTACATATTCACTAAATGACCTTCATACTGTAAATTACCAGCTCTTAGCCATATTTTCTTCAATTTTAAGGTGACAATTAAACACTAACTAATCACAATCATTAACTTTAATGTGTATCTACAGCCTGATTTATGCTGAAATTCAGTATAAATAGGAAATATCAAATTTTCAACCACATTTGGCCCAATTCTAACCTTCATATCTCTAGATTTATTATCCTATTCTTCAGCATGTGAGGCTGTTTTGGCTGCTTCTAACCATTTGAGAATTTGCTTGTATTGGATCATTCCAGATGACAGCAGAATCTTATAAGGGACAGTGCTCAAAAGTATTTATTTTATTGTTGTATATAAACTCAATCACCTCATTAACTGCACTCTGCTGAAGAATCACAACTGGACTGAAGCGCGGACGATGTGTTGGTGGGTTCTTGGTTTTCTCCCTGATTGTTCGGTATAGGATTTGAGAAGCTGTGCCAAGACCTGTATTTATGAACATTATTTCTGAAGCAAAAATAAAAGCACACATGAAGAGCTAGAGAGTGGATTTGCAATTGACCTGGTTGAGATTTAGCTAGAAGAAAAAAAGGTTTGTACTGTAACAGTAGAGTGGAATATAAAATCTGGAGAAAAATGTGACCCAGGTCTGATTGTTCTGATTGTTTATTCTATGGTTGTGTTGTTGTGCAGGAGCCATAGATATACTCAGTCATGAAATTTACCCAGCTTCTGCGCATCAGAGTAGCTCATGAACTTTCAGCGTCTAAGAATGTAAAGCTGTGACTTAGAAATTTGCTACTTCCTGTTGTCTTTGATGTGCTGACAGTTTACCGGTCCTGGCAACAACAGCTGAGATTTCCATATCAAGCGTACCTTGTGTATCTATGGCTACTGGCCTGTAAGAAAACTTTGTTATGTGTTGAAAATGTGAGAAATGAACCATGTTGTAGAGACTTTTTTGGTAAGGCAGCCTGTAAAGTAAAATACATTTGGGGTAATATAACCTAGACAATGAAACAAAATAAAACTGTGTATTGCACACTAAAATCAACTGTAAGCAAGTATGCATGTAACTATAGACAATAAATGGTGAATAAAATTGTTTATCCTGTGCTTTTTTTTGCATTTAATGCATTAGTTATAGTCCTGTTATTTTTCCTTGCTATTGACATAGACAAGATGAATAATGAATCATTTATTTTCCACTTTTTTTCTGCCTGATCCACGTGTGAAAACTTCACTGGACATCACAGCTTATTGCTGACGTTTAAAAAAGCATTAGTATTACATTTGAACATGATACTGGATGTACCCCTGTTTAAGAGTCTACCTTTTCTGATTTCTAAATTTATTAATATTGTTCTCTTATTTCTCCACTGCTTTTATTGATTTAAAGTCAGTGCATTACATTATTGGAGCAAAATATTCAGTAGCACAATGCACCAATATGTCACGTCCTAGAGGTTCTCAGCTGGAATCAGGTCTGGGGAATGCGAAGGCCAGTCAGTGGCATCAGTACCTTCATCATTTATTAGCTGCCTGCGCACTCTGGCTACATAAGGCTAGGCATTGTCCTGCACCAGTAGGATTCCAGGGCCCACTGCACCAGCATAATGTCTGACAGTGGGTCTCAGAATTTCATCCTGGTGCCTAACAGCTGTCTGGGTATGGTTTGCTAGCACATAGAGGTCTGTTCAACCCTCTAAGGACATGCATTTCCAGATCATCACTGACCACTGCAAAACTGGTCATGCTGGATGATGTTGCAGGCAGTATAATATCCACCGCAGCATTCCAAACTCTTTCACAGCATGTGCTCAGTGTTAACTTGCTCTCTCCTGTGAAAAGAACAGGGGACTAGTGGCAGATCTACCAGTTCTGTTGTTCTCAGATGAATGCCAGTCAGGCTGCATGGTGCTGGGCTGTGAGCACAGGTCCCACTAAATCACCTCATGCCACCCTGATGGAGTTTGGTTCCGTCAATTTGATCAGAAACATGCAAGTGACTGGAGGTCATTTTGTCTCTGACAGTGCTCCTCCTGTTTCTCCTTGCACAAAGGAGTGGATACCAGTCCTGCTGCTGTGTAGATGCCCTTCTGCAACCCTGCCTAGCTCTCCTTATCTAACAGTCCTGCTCCTGCTATCTCCTCTAAAGAAATCTTGTGACAGCACATACAGTATGGATATGCCATTTAGGAGGAGCTGGACTACCTATGCAACCTACCGTTGCAGGTACCATCTGATTCTGGTAGTAGTGACAATGACGCTCATAAAAAGCTGAACTGGAAAAAAATCAACAGGGATAAGGAGATGGTCTGTGGTCACCACCTGCCAAGCCATTCCTCTTTGGAGGTTGTGTTGTTGCCTCTCCAGTGCACCTGATGTCACTTTCATTAACGTCAAAGCAGGTTTATGCTTCCTAACGGCAGACACTGATATCCCTGAAGTTTTGCTGATGTTGTGTTATACTGTGATAATCAAGCATTCTGTTCATTTTTGAGTGGTGTTATAAAGATAATTAATAGTTAATTTTGATGCATTTAATGTCATATTATTTAATTTATTTATTTGCTTTGAGTTTTGACAGTTTGACAGGTCCTCCGTAATGGTGCCCTTTCAAGGTCTGTAATATAGCGATGTAAAAATGATATGTGTACCAGATATTTGTTTGTCCTTCTGTTACACACATGATGTGATGGTTTCTGGTAAAAGAGACCATTTCTCCTCAATCTCATCATGACTCACAAATTGTGCGTCTTCAGAATTTCATTACAAAAAAGAAAACCTTACCAGCCCTTCTTACTTGCAAAATTAAATCTGATAACATTTACTAGGCAGTATCAGTCATTTCACAGCAATGACGTAAATCCAGCCATCATCACTTTATGTTTTCAGCGCTGTGGCACACCCACTGCTGTCGATGTGTTTGGTTCCGCGCCCTGCTGTTCTGGGCCTTGGCAGGGTGGAGGAGAAACCAATGGGTGCTGTTTGGGACAGAAGATTCATTTTAGGACACAGATGGTGACACAGCAGAGAGGGAAACAGAGAAAAACAGAGAGATCAGTGGTAAAAAAAAAACAACAAGCACTGCAGACACGCTGTAATGGTGAAGAGATACCTTTTATCTCAGATTGAAAAATACAGCCGACCCATCTTGATTAATGTAAATTTCCTGGTATCTGACATATTTCTTTTTTCTTTCCTGCTAGAGTCTCATTTAAGTCAGTATCTAATTTTGGAATCAAAGGAAGGTATGACTATAAATAAAAAATGCACTTGATGCAGCCAATTCCCAGGATGATTTGCACACACTTTGTTTAATAGAAGCCAGATGTTTGATTCCTTTCCTGCACAAAAAATACATCAATATTCACCACTGATTAAAATTTCATTTTCTTTAATTGATATAAAAGCATAAAAACAGAGCAATTTAGTGGAAATAGTAGTAGTAGTAATAATAGTAGTGTTAGTCACTGCTGGCATTAGTATTACTGTAATTTTACAGAGAGGCATTAAATAAACGCAGGACAAAATGCGATTTTCTGTGAAAACAAAAGATGCTTTTGGCTTCCTTTTCCATTCACTTTTCTTGTTACTATTCATTTCATAAGGCTACAGCATGAAGGTCAAGATGCTGATACTATGTATCTTTTGGCTGCTTCCTTGTGTTCTCCACCAAGGGGTTGCCACAACGGATTAATCCACATTGGTAATTTGGCAGGGGTTTTACGTCAGATGCCCTTCCTGACACAACCCTCCATGGAGAAATTGGCTTGTGTGCCCACCTGAAATCGAACCATTGACCTTTTGCTTGTGAGGTGAATGCGCAAACCACTATGCAAGAGGGGACACCCACTTATGACCAAATACAAACTGGGAGCTGGTTCCACGGGAGAGGGGCCTGATAGCTAAAGGCTCTGTCTTCCATTCTACTTTTAAAAACTTTTTGAACCACAAGTAGGCCTGCAATCTGAGAGCAAAGTGCTCTATTGGGAAATGGAAAGAAATCCCACAAAAATTTAAAATGTGACCCAAAGTTGCCAAGTACAGTGAAAACAACAGTGGACCAAGCACAGACCCCTGTGGAACCCCATGAGTAACAGTTTGAGAGAACATGTTGTTATATAGAAAATGTTATATAGGACATGTTGGGATCTTTCTGACAAGTAAGATCTCAACCAAAGAAGCAATTGACCTGAAATGCCAAAATAATTCTCAAGTCCATCCATTAATATATAGTGATTCACTGTATATTAATGTATCACTGTATCAAAAGCAACACTATGATCCAGCAACAATAAGACTGACACTGACTCAGAGTGTGCAGCCAATAACAAATCATTCACCACCTTTTTAAGTGCTGTTTCTGTGGAATGATTTACACAGTGTTGACTGAAATAGCTCAATGAGATCATTTGATGTCAAATGATGCAAGAGCTGGATTGAGACCACTTTTAACAAAAATTTTGACAAAAAGGCAAGGTTTGAGACAGGCTGATAATTTGTTAGAGAAACCGCACCCAACCTGGCTTCTTTAATGAGGATTTTACCACAGCAGGTTTGAAGCAAGCTGAGAGCCAGTATGAAAGACATAGAAGTAATGTACAGAACAGTCCTTCAATATTAAAGTTATTTGATCCTAAATGGATTTTCTGTTGTGTGTTATGATTTACAAATAATAATAATAATCTTTCTAATGGCCAGCAGGGGGTGACTCCTCTGCTTGTAAAAAGACATCCAGTTTAATAGAAGCCCGTGAGAGTACAGCCCTTTGACTTTATGATCTGTGACCTCAGTAAATACTTGCCTTGTGAGTTTTTGCTAGTTTACGATCTAGTAAGTCTAAAATAAAGACCATTTTGTAAATTTATGTCTCTAAATTTGGTCTTAAAAGTTTAAGAAGTGCGTATGCTTTACCATGTAAGTGACAAGGCGCTTGCCAGGAGCAGGTAGTGTCTGTCAGTTTTTCAGTCACATCCACCCCTTCATGCTTCACAACCAGTTTCTAAGCACTGAGATGACAAAAACAAGCTGAAGACTTTCCATTTGGACTTCCCTAACCAATGGGTGGCACCACAGTGGTTGTCATTTGTAACACTGTGACTGAACAAAAAACACAAAAGAGGCTTGATGATTGTACCCTACAGTACTCGATGCATTAGGCTCCTTCATTTTAAAATTGATGTTTATATATGGCACAACATTGTGATGTGTTTTTTTGATTTAGTATATCGGTGATATCAGTAATAAGTTGACTGTTTTTACATTCACTTGCCAGTTTATTAGGTATACCTTTGTAGCTCCAGGTAGGGCCCCTTTTTGCCTTTAGAACCACCTTAATTCTTCTGGTATAGATTCACCAAGGTGCTGGAAAAATTGCTCAGACATTTTGGTCCACATTTCGGATGCTCAGTTTGAATTTCAGCAGACCATTTTCATCACATCTGCATGCCAAAAAACTTTGAGTTGCTGAGTTGCATGTGATTGGTTGATTAGATATTTGCATTAATGAGCAGCTGAACAGGGATACACAATGAATGAATGAGATACACATTTATAGGGTCACCAAACCTGAACTTCTCAAACCAAAAGGAGAACTAAAGTTCAGTAGGACAAGAATGAAAGTGTCTCTGGAACAGCTTTATAAATTAATACTATAAAAAACCATAATCTATTCCCCTTAGTTTCAGATTATGTTTTTCCTCCTGGTTGTCTGTACCCCACCTGCAGTGGCTCTGCACCCCACCAGTGAGGTTTACCCCACAGTTTGAAATCCGCTGCTTTAAACCAAGGTTCTTGGCTGCCCATCACGAACAGAAACTTTGAACAGCAGGTTGGAGGAGCTTCTGTCCTCACAGATGACCATATTATATTTGTATCATGAAGACCCAAGAGTAGAAAAACTGTCTGAAACTGAGTATTTAGAGCAGTCTGAAGTCAGAGCTGTGGTCTTACTGCTACAAACGATGCTAATTATTTGAAACTTTATCCAAGATCAATATAAGCATCCACCACTGTAACAGAATATGACAAAGATTAAGGAAATGCATATTAGATCCAACTAAAAGAGACACCAGCAAAGTATTATGAGGGCAACTGAGTAGCTGAAGATGCTGTATAATTTCTTTGAAAGTGTTTGTGATATATACACTCAGACTACTTCATTAGATAAACTAATACTCACTAATACCAGGTTGAACCCTGTTCTGTCTTCACAACTGCCTTAATTCATATGGAAACAGATGCTGGAAACATTTCTTGGTGATTTTGGTCCATACTGACATGACAGCATCACACAGTTGCTGCAGATTTCTCAGTTGCACGTGATTCAAATCTCCTGTTCCACCACATTTCAAAGGTGCTCTGCCGGATTGAGATCTGGTGACTGTGGAGGTCATTTGAGTACAGTAAACGCATTGTCATGTTCAAAAAACCAGTTTGAGATGTTTTGAGCTTTGTGACATGGTGAGTTATCCTGCTGGAAGCAGAAATCAGACAATGGGTACACAGTGGTCATAATGGGATGGATATGGTCAGCAACAATACTCAGGTAGGCTGATGGTGTTTTAACAATGCTCAGTTGGGACTAAGGGGCCCGAAGTGTGCCAAGAGAAAGACTCCCACACCATTAAACCACCACCATCAGCCTGAAGTGTTGAAACAAGGGAAGACTGATTCATGCCAAGCTGTGACCCACAATGCTTTTCCAATCCTCTATTGTTCAATTTTGGTCAATTTGTAAACCTCGTTTTTGTGCTCTTAGCTGACAGGAGTAGTACCCAGTGTGGTCTTTTGCTGCTGTAGCACATCTGTTTCAAGGCTAAGAGATGTTCTTCATACCTTGGTTATAAGAGTGGTTATTTGAGTTACTGTTGCCATTCTCCTCTGACCACTGGCATCAACAAGGCATTTTTGCCCAGAGAACTGCCACTCACCGGATATTTTCTTTTTTTTTGGACCATTCTCTGTAAACCTTTGAGATGGTTGTATGGGAAAATCCCAGTAGATCAGCAGTTTCGAAAATACTCAGACCAGCTTGTCTGTCACAAGCATGCCACATTTGAAATCATCTAAATCACCATTCTTCTCAATTCTGACACTCAGTTTGAACTTCAGCAGGCTGTCTTGTCATGTCTACATGCCTAAATGTATGGAGTGCAGTTGTGGGTTTTTGTAGAATTAAAACTTGTCCTACTTACCAAATCCCTTTAGCCACACTTGCCTTAATTAACAAAAGCTAAGTACAGTCACATTTTTCAAGGTCAACTATATTACGTTAGTTATCTCTATTTACAGGGAAAAACTGTTCCTGGTAAACTTGTCAGATCAGTGATATGTTCACATGAAGTCCGCTCATGAGTCATTTCCTCGCCGCATGGAGAAACTCATCCTCACAGGTTCCAATCAAATGTTAAGTACAATTTCATATCATGGTGTGTGTGTGTGTGTGTGTGTGTGTGTGTGTGTGTGCTGAATCAGACACAACAGATGCAGGAATATCACCACCTTCTGTGCACTGGTTTGCTCTCAAACACATGCATAGAGGTGATTTGCAGCATCCTGCAGCAGATGGTGGAGCGAGTGTTGTGACTCACTGATAGAAAGAGAGGGAGTGTATGGGTGAATACAGAGTAAGAAGGAGACAGTAAGGATAAAAAGAGGGAGAGGGGGTTCACTTCGTGCTTGCTGTGCAAGAGCTGCTGTAATGACGTAAAAGAAGTGCACTGTGTGTGTGTGTGTGTGTGTGTGTGTGTAGGTGGGTGGATGCTGCGTCTTTTCCTTCATCTGCTGATTTTGCGGTACTCACCTTTAGCCACATGGTGGAGCTCTTCACCTCCATGTAAAGACTGCATAGAGGTGAGTCAAGGAGTTGAACATCAGGGATCCACACCTTTAAAGTCTCACGCTGTCACCCACACACTAGCAAGCAAACGTGTTTATCATTAACTTAATTAAAGGTTAAACGGTAAACATCCTCACCTGCGTCATAGATTCCGCAGTGTTGTTAATTATTTATTAAGACCCCACCCTTCACACACGCACACATATACCAAGCACCTTCACTACAGCTATAGTTGTCTCTAGGGAACATGTACCCATCTATAGAGGGGTAGTGATTCTCTGTGTTTTTGAGCTACTTTGAGAAAAGGAAAACTGCAGTTTATCACACAATTCCTGTCCTTCTCTCCCTCTGGGCTTCCTGTGTGAATGTCATATGTGTTTTTATGGGTGTGTGTGTGTGTGTGTGTGTGTGTGTCGCATCTCTGTTTATTGGATTCTGTCCCTTCTTCTTTCCCATCCTTCTTCTCCCTGCTGGTGTCTCTCGCCTTTTCTGCTGTTATGCAAGCAGGGAGTGGTTTAATAATTCAGCAGCATCTCTCTGTCTCTTCTTTTTATTTTTTTTACTCCCAGGCTTTCCTTTACACTACAGTGACCTGCAATATTGACTCACACATACTCATAATCCCCACACACACTCGAAAGGACACCCACACTCAGATAATGTCACACAACTGACAAACACTCATGTTACTCCAATCCAGAAAAACACACCACTGATTTCTTTTTATTCTTCTTGTTTTTATTTGGCAAATTATTCTCCACTTTTTTGAAGCCTTTTTTTAATTCGGTCTCTTTTCATTTATTTACAATAGTAAAAATAAATCTTTCTCTTCAAGGTTTTACATTCGACATTTACAAGTGCAATGTGTAACATGTCCATCTTATAAAGTGCATTTGTACTTTTTAATCATGAACCGATCGTGTTCTGATACAAACTGAAGAGGAGAAATGAAAGAAACTAACAAAGAATGATTCAAGAATATTGTATTAGGTCTCTGACATCACAGTATCATTACCCAATAACACCCTCGGTTTGAGGGTTTAAAACGAGTGATGCTCGTGCACGCGTGCTGCTTCTCATCCAAACCAACAACATCGATGCATAAAACAATGTTTTTCTATGAAGGCCACACTCGGTCCGATAGAAAATTAGCTCTGTAATGGTTTATTTTTTTCAGGACTGACAATCTCTGCTTGCCTGAAAGTGTTGCCAGGTTGTAGGTTACAGAGGGGAAACATCAGCCTTGCCTGACTGACTGACAGTTTAGCTGGTCCTGCTTATTTGCTGTAGGCACTCGCCCCAAACCCTGCTTTTAAAACCATTTACGTAAATGCTTGTGCTCAGAAGAAATTTTCAAAAAAGAGGTTTTAAAGGATGAAGACTGTATAAAAATAGACAAGTAAAGGACATGAGACAGGAGAAAGCAAAGCGAAGGTTTGCCTATGCCCTCTTGTTGACTTCTACATCTTTACCACCACCCCTCCTTTCCTTTTCTCTTCCCAATTCTCCTTTTTTTCCCACTCTTTTTTTATCTGCTTTCCATGGGGACTATTTTTAGACGGCGCGAGACCGACCGGCTTCCTGCAGGCCAAGGATAGCAAAATGTTAGACAAGAGAAAGATACAGAGGGAGGGGGGGGAGAGAAGGTGTTGAGGACTGCAAAGAATGGCAAAAAGAAGGGAGTAAAAAAGAGCAGCGTGCTTAGAACGATAGAGAGAAATAAGAAAGGGATGTTTTCTGATAGGAAAGGGTGGGTTGTCTGCAAAAGGATGAGGAGAAGGAAAAGTGAGGGGGTGCCTTTGAAACGACCTGCTCTCTTAGACACGACTCAGACAAAATGACGTCACCAGAGAGCTGACTCTGTGACGTAAAACTGCTGCTCACGAACTCTCTCTTTCTCCCTGTCGATTGGTGCGGACAAAACTGTCCACTTTACTGCCACTTCTGTCGAGATTTGTGTTTTTATGGAAGAAAGTCTAAAGTTGCAGCAAAAAATATAGACTGGAGTGATTTTTTTCTTCTCCGTTTACTCAGCAGTGACAAATACTGTCAAATACCACTCCTTTTACATAATTTGAGTCCTGTTGCCTAAAGTTGCTGATTGTGACCAGGTTGAGCATTACAGATTTACTCCTCCTGCCCTCCTATAAACATGTATATATACAAACCAAAAAAATAAGACACTGGAAAGTCAAAAAATATGGCACTTTTTAAGCATATCCGACACACATTTTTCACCCAAAGAAACTTTTGACATTTGTTTATAGGAAGAACACAGAAGAGGAAGAAACATACACACACGCTCACAACAAACTCACAGCAGCGAACATGTCTTGTAGCTCATGCCCTGATGAACATTACAAAAATATACATTTCTGTACAGCATTGCATAAGAAAAATAACACGCACACTCACTTGTACAGTGTTTCTTTTCTTTTTTAAAAGTGATTTATAGTCCTGTATAGCGGCTGACAAAACCATTCTGCATGTGTTTGTGTTTACAGTGAGAGTTGTTATGGTTCATTACAATTGGCTATGATCCCGGGTGGACAAACACACACACCACACCACACACACACACACACACACACACACACACACACACACACACACACAGTGAGTGGTCATTCCACTCCTGTCCCAGGAATGGTAGACTGCGTAGTGGCATATTCACAGATGAGTCTTATTAATTGTTAAAACAACCACTTGATGGACATGCCAGATGGGACAATATTTAAAATACAGATGATCAGCCACTTCATTTGAGCAATATTTGGATTAAATTTTTCAGCAGACTCTTTAAAATGGCTCATTTGTGGTTTTGGATTTAGGATTTTCTGCAGAGTTGGATCAAATAACCATTTTGAGTTTGTTTTAGCTTTGTGGAAAGCCATAGGCTGACAGATTTACGACCAAGGCTGAAGGTAATTTCAAACCACAGAAAATTGTTATTCATTGATTAAAGAAAACAATGCTCCATCCGAAGGCTTGGCCACAAAAGAAAGTGAAATTCAACTGTCAGTTTTTGCAACAAAAAAAAAACTTACTGAACCTTCAGCGTACCAGTGCAAGCTGGCAACCTGCCAGGGCCATTTAGTCACAACAGGCAGGGGCAGTTCCAGGGTTTCAGGCAGGGGCTCCACACAAAATCAAAATATTTAATCAAGAATAAAATCAGTATTAAAAAATCAGCCTAGAAAACATTTGGCTATGACTTTCAGATTCATGCGCAGCCCTGTGTTCTGTCACAGATTATGTGAAGTGGTGCTGCACAAGTGTTTAAATAAATGTTTAATGATGTGCAAAGTGAAACAAAGCATTTAGACTTTTTACTTCAGTAAAAGTTATAACCCTTCTTAAGTAGCTTAACAGTGCAAAAGTTGCATCTGCAAAATAGATTTAACCTACCTAAAGTAAATATATACATTATATTGAATGGCACTTCATAATCATATCTTGTTGGATCATAATTACTGATTTATTGATATCGATACAACTTTATTGTTGCAGTTCTTGGGGATTGTAATTACTCATATAATGTTGGGCATCTTACTCTATAATAATGCTCGTGCCTAAAGATATAAAATATAAAAATAAACTGCGTTGAGTACAAAGTGTAAGTCCACATCCAAAATATGGTATAGTAGAACCAGAAAGTAGCATAACATAATAATACCTAAATAAAGTAGAAGTACGTTAAACCTGTACTTCAGTGAAGTATTTGAGTTCCATGCTCTCATCAGTGTTGTGGAGCATTGTAAGAGTAAGAGTGCTCTTGTCCAATAAACTGAGCAGTGGCAGTTAGTAAGGAGTGCAAATAAGCAAATGTGCTATGCTAGATTCCTCTATCGCGGATTTCTGGCTTCTCTTTCCTCATAAAGACACTATTAAAGATTAACATAGCTTCCGTTCTGAAAAGTGAAAACAATGCAGTGGTGCCTTAATCCTGCATTTGTTTAATGGCCACCAGGGGATGATACCTGCAGTTGCAAAATGACTTCCAGTCCTATAGAAGTCTATGAGAAAATGGACCTCAGCTCCATTGCTCTGTGATCTCAGCAAACACTTTCCCGATGGTCTCAGTCCCTGGTTTCAGCTCATTCTGAATAAAATGTTTAGTTCATTATGTAAATAATGGTCATTGCAAAAGTTAAAAAGGAGGATTATCCAGGATATGCACACTGCCTAATGATGTTGGCTACTGACTTACTGTCAATCACAAGCCATTAGCCAGTGAGCATGCAGTTTCACAGTCAAATCCATCCCTCACTAGATTTCAAAATACCAAGATGACAACAGCAAAAATGTTCAACTCAAGGCTTCATAACGGGACTTCACTGACCAATGGGTGACATCACAGCAGCTACATTCATTTTTTATGCTAGTTTTTAAAATGTCATCATTGTCCAGACAGTTTCGGTCAACAACATAAATATATAGTGAACTTATACAATCAAATCTTAAATGCTGGTGTTCTCATGCCTTAACTAGGGCAAAAAATATGTCAAAAAGCCTATCCAAAAGTCGGTGACTAAAATGTCTAACATCACCGTGTGGCACTTACAGAATCTAAAACAAACACCAAAACTTCATTTCATTTTAATCCATTTCTGATTCATGATTTCAAACACATACTTGATTATCTTTTAATAGGAATAGGATGGGTTTAAAAGCTACATCTAGTGTTTTGGTAGTAGGGTTAGATCTTAAGGTTGGATCTGCTAGATCTTCTGTCAATATTATGATTAAAGGGTCAAACTAATATTGGCAGCAATGACCATCCATTATAAATCATACCAGATGTGGCATTAACCTCACCTAGTTTGTAATTGTTTTGCATGTCCCATCTAGCATTTCCAAACACAGGTGACTAGGCAAGTCTGACATATCATTGTGCATACAAGAGAACTGTGTGCCAAAAGGGTCTGCATCAGCTTCTTATGTGAAATAGATTCATGCAACTGAGATGGATGGATGAATTTCACCCCCTCAGACACTACTGCGGCTCATCAAGCAACCCCAAAGTGCCACATTTCATTCATGTCATATTCCCAGCCTCAGAGTAATTGAAAGTATTTCACTTAATAATTGATGCA
>VUQH01038572.1:0-44373 GCA_015106775.1 Etroplus canarensis | reverse complement strand
TAATAATTGATGCAAGTGGTTTACCGTTAGTCAGTTCCATCAATGCAGTGATTGAGCAAAAGAGAGAGTAAGAGAGGAGGTCACACTGGCACCCGGGTCAACTGATGGATAACAATTGGTGTTGCTTTTTATTTCTGAATCTCTTATTTTAGAGAGTTCTGTCTGCAGTATACCATCTAAAAATGGAAATGGAACATTTGCTTCATATTTAGGTTTGTCCTACTTTCAAAATCTACTTGGAAACCCCAAGCCAGACAGCTGGACAATATTTCTTTAAAATACTGTCCAATGTGCTATTTGTTGCATTGAAACATTTACTTTGAGTTATTCTGCAGATCATTCAAAGCCGACCGCTTCTTTTTCTCTCTCTGTTTCTCGGTTGTGGCTTTTTGTACACAGCAAAACACAGTTGGTTGTTATTGCAAAGGAGTTTTTTTGTTGTTTCAATAAGGCCAAAACCAAACAGATACAAATAAAAAGCAGACACGAGAGATTCTGCCTTTTGAAACGAAATCTCTGACAGAAACTCGTGTCGCTGTTGTTCTGCTAACAACTGCTGCAAAAGCAACTGATTGTTGGTTCTTGCCAAGAAAACTGAGAATTAATTTACAATATTAAGAAAAATTATAAACTTAATACCTGCTTCTCCTGTGCGCCATTTTCAAAGTCATTATGTGTTCTTTGCTTTCGTTTAATGTGATTTATTTGGTAGAAAGCACTGAATTTGGAAGTGATTCCCTGTAGTTACAGTAACAACCTGCATTTTTTTCATATGCTGAGTCTCACTATTGTAGTTTGAAACTACAGCCCAGTTTCCATAAACTATTTTCCCAAAGCCAGAACACCTCCCACTTATATATATTAGCAGCATGCCAGCAGCTTAGTCATTGCGACTCTCTCTGAGGTTGTTCAGAGAAACATGAGAGTGAAAACTATCTCCGCAGATCATTTAAATGCAGACTGAGGTTGGCAATAAATCCCTTCTCCGGGTACATTAGGCCAAT
This sequence comes from Etroplus canarensis, assembly GCA_015106775.1. Taxonomy (NCBI): domain Eukaryota; kingdom Metazoa; phylum Chordata; class Actinopteri; order Cichliformes; family Cichlidae; genus Etroplus; species Etroplus canarensis. The sequence continues at coordinate 43,369 of VUQH01038572.1, read as the reverse complement.
TCCCAGTACCATTACTACTCAGATGTTATTAACATTAGCTGGATTTAACGTGCATGATGCCTTTCAGTAGGAAATAACTTCATCCTGATTGGGTACATGGTGGACGTGACCTGAGGTTGCGTTAAAGTGCGTCTCGCCTGGCGTTTCTATTTCACGCCACGTCACCTCGCCTCTCTTGCTTCTCATTAACCCGCCAAACCTTCAGAGGTGGCCCGCAGCAGAGCTGCACTGCTTCTTCAAGGTAGGGCGAGATTGTGTCTGTGTGTGTATGTGCGCGTGCATAGGCTATCCAGCTACTGTTGACAGGCTGCAAGGAGGGGAATTAAAATGGAAGCCAGAGGAATATTGACCATTTGATCCTTTACTGTATAGGCATTTGCCATTTGCCCTGAATATATGATATATTCTCTGGGATTAAATATAAGCATTAAAATATTTAGCAATAATATAAAACACATCTAGTATCTAGTGTGCATTTTTGAACACACATGGCAAGTACAGCGTAAATGTACTGTCCCAATGAAAAACGACCTTTTCAGTATGGACTGTGCTCAGCTCCGCTAATGTATAATCAATCGGGCAATGGAGCCAGAGCGCTGTCTAACTTTAGAGCCGCATGGCCAAAACAGCTTCATGCAGATTGCAGATAAACACAGAAGTCCTGTTTGTCTCTGAAAAACATCGGCTTCTCTCACCTTTCCTGTGTCCTACGGCTTGTTTTACTCATGGGGCCGTGTGTTTCACTTTTTTTTAGCCACAAGAGAGGTAAGAAAATGGTACAGGAGTCATGGTGGCACTCTAGGACCTCAAGTGGATATTTTCTGACAATTTGAACAAGACTGGAGTAATTTTATTAAGTTTTAATAATACTTTTAATTAATACTTTTGTTTGACTCGCTCCTAGAATTGCAATTATAATTGTGTATTTTAGGCACGGTTTCTGAGAGATAAGTTACTAGACATTTTTCTTTTTCTTTAATCTTGTTTTTTAAGTTCTTAATATTTCTTTAGTTTTTTTTTTTGTAGAAACATTTACCATGAACACCAGGCTAATAAGTTATGTGGCCCAGTGGTGGTCAATTAAGGTTTGTAATGTGGTGGCTTAAAACACCAGTGAAGCTTTACCATAGCTGTGTCTCAAATTACATACATCCATGTTGACATGTTGATGTTTCCTATTTTGAGTGCATTCACAAAGAAAGTGCAGCTACACTACAAGTACCCAGAAAGGGCCAAAAAATTAAAATTGGAACACTGTACGCTACTAACCTTAAATAGTCGCCATTTTTGCTACATAATAGAGGACGAGGGATCACTAAACAATTTTCAGGCAAAAGAAAGATGATATATCATAATATAGCACAATGGAAGGCCAATTCTAGCTAGCCAGATAAATATCTGCTTTCGGCAAATTTTTACCTCTGCCAAGGATATTGTTTATGGTTTAGTTTGTTTGTTTGTCTGTTTGTTAGCAGGATTACTCAAAAAGTTACGAATGGATTGGTGCAAAAATTTTACCATAGGCGGGGCTTGGCCTAACTTAAAAGTGATTAACTTTAGGAATTAATCCACATCCAAAAACTATAGAAATTGGTGGCTCATTCAGCCTTTCCAGAGGTATACAGCCTCAGACTGCTTTTGTTCACTGTTTTGCACTGCCCTCTAGAGGCTGAAAAGAAGTACTACAACACTGTTAGTCTGTGACCAGTAATGATTGTTACCGCCACTGAGGTTTTTGGTTTACTTTATTTGTTCGCTGAATTTCACAAAAAGTTACAGATTGGCAAAAAATTACATCAAAGGTTGGACTGGGACCAACTTAGAAGTCATTAAATTTTGGAGTCAATCTAGATCCAGAATTTTGTTTTTTTTTTTAAAAAGAATTTTTCAAGATTGTGAGATGGGACAAATTTTGGGGTTATGCATCATAAAATGGGCCTTCAGCTGCTCTCTTGTATTATCCCCAAGGAGATGCCACAGCAGATTAATCAGCATCGTTCATTTGGCAGAGGTTTTTACACAGGATGCCCTTCCTGATGCAACCCTCCATGGTGAGAGGGGCTTGCGTCCAAGGACCTTTCACTTGTAAAATGTAAATCATTACACTATGGGTGTCACTGGTCTTATGCATCATATCTCAACAAATACAGGGCATGTAGACATAATAAAAATTTGCAGATATCAGCTTAGCATTCTCAAGAAAATTTCCTGAACTGGTCCAGATCTGGGTAACATTCTGGATCCTGGAATTCAAATGATGGAAAATTGAGATGTGTGCATGTATGAAGCTATGGTAAAGTAACTGATGGGGGTAAAGACTTGTAACCAATACTCCTTGTTGAGACAATGCAGACTCAGTAGAGTTTGATGAAAAAGCATCTGATACCAATAAGTTCCACCATTACCAGATTTTGAGTTCTCCTGAAAAATTCTTGTACTAATAATATTTCTGTGATTCCAAGTTCAAACTACATATTTTTATTGTCAAAGAATTCAAATGTATCAAAAATAAAGATATAGAAATATTTTAAGCCAGAAAACACAGAAAGTAAAGAATAGCTCTGTCTTAGTAGAGGTATGCCAACTCAAGACTCAAGAGCATTGATGATACATGTAATGTTCTTTATACTTTTCACCATAAATAGTCGCATTTTTGCTACGTAGATGTAATTTTCAGACAGTAAAAGGCAGACAGTGTAGTGTTCGCCTCAAATGCAAAAGGTCCCCAGTTTGGACACAGAAGGAAACACAAGACACAAGCCCAGCCTTGGAGCCACAAGTCAGTGTATTCCTAGTGCTGCTGGGAGGGTTGTATCGGGAATGGGAAATCTGTGCCAAATCACATATGTGGGTTCATCCACTGTGTCGACCCTTTGGAGAAAAGGGAGAAGCCAAAAATATCGTCAAAAGAAGTACATCTCTTTGGTAACAATGGCAGGCCAATGCTAGCTAGCCAGCCAAATAAATAGCAGCAATTTTTTTGTTTCAGTTAAGCATTGATGATGTGTGTGGTGTGCTATTCTATTCTCATTATGAGTGTTAAATTGTTGTCTTCTTTGTAGGAGAATCGTGTTTATGTGTGGCCAGAGAAGAAAATGTTCATGAAATGCAATCCAATTATAATTTCTGGTAAGTGCACAGCTTGCCATGTTTAATTTGAGACAACACTATTTTGTTAAAACTCAGGCACTATGCAAGTAAGTGCATTGTGTACATGGCGTACTAGATGGAAGCGTATTAAAGTACCTGAATTGAGACACTAGTTTTACAGAGATCTGATTGACAGTTTTATTAGAATGTAGATTCTGACCTTAAATGCGGACCATAAATTTTTTTGTGATTTCAAAATGTGAACACACACTTTTATAAAACAAAAGCTGCTCTCTGGGCTGCAATAACTAGCCATACGATTAACATTGTTCTGTATGTCTTCTTGAAACAAAAATACCTTTAACCATCAGGGGTGGAAAAGGAGGAAAAGAAATTCCTATCAAGCTGAAATAGTCCTTTAAGACCTGTCTCACTCCCTATCAAGATGGTGTAGGGAACAGCGTAGCCTACTTTTCAGCGCCACCCCCCCTTTCCCTCCCTCCCCACAGCAGAGAGCATTCCCAGGGTAGCAGCGCTCTGCAGTGGTGCTGTCCTTGGTGCTGAATTCAGCTCTCTCTGCTTCACAGTCACGGCACAGCGGCAGGCTGAGAAACCCATTTTTCTCCAATGCGGAGCACATTTGATTTCATCGCGCCAAGGACGACACATGCCAGCCTAAATATGGAAATCCCTCTCTAGATTTGGAAACTAGCTGGGGTTATTTATGCATTTTTAGTCTGGTAGATTAGATTTCATTTTGGATTTGAATGGTTGAGGAGGGATGGTATGTGATTAGCTTTCTTCTGAAACTTCGAGCACGGAAATGTGTGAAAAATGCAGACTGTGCTGCTGGCATTGGGAAAAGTCTTAATGGGCAGACTCAGCTACTTAATCTGCATCAGTTTAAGGAAACATTGTTAAAATATTTCAAGGGAGGAAATATTCTTGTTTTTTGTTTTTTGCTTTTTTTATTAGGAGAAGACTTTAAAGATAGCTCATTATGAATAATCAAGGTCATTCATTGTGTATATTTAGCTCATTGTTATTTTTGTCCACACACCACTTAAATTTAAACACATCAGTTAAAACACAATTAAGTATTTTAAGACTGTTTCACTCTTTCTGATTGCATAACACCATGCAGTGCTGCCAAAGCTCAGGACCTACACAGATATACTACATTTCTTTCTAAATTTCACCTTCCCGTATATGCTACCCTTGAGAAGTAGGCCTCGCTTTTGGTCTCCTTGAGGAGATCTGTTGAAAAAAAATCACCTGGCACATCCCCCACATCCTGCAACTCCCACAACCATGATGAGGATACCTTAAGCAGGTGTTTGCAGCTGGTTTCACACTGTCTCCATCACTTAGCTACAAACAGGACATGATTTTTATTAGCTCTATCTTTTTTTTTTTTGGACTGTGCATTGTCCTCTTCACCATCATCCGCCAGTGCCATGTTTACCATGGCCAGCTGAGCGTTGGCCATCAGCCTTCCTACCCTGATATGAGAAGCAGAGGAAATCTCCTTCCTCAGCCAGAACCTTCAACCTTTCTCCTTGCCATCTCTTGTTCCTACAATCCTGACTCAGTGTCTAGCATCATGCCAGACAAACACCAACCTTTCCTGCTACACATCACTGGAGGTCCTGGGTCTTAAGGAGAGGTTGGATGGGACACACCCACAGCAGGCCATCCACAGCGACTTCTGGATGTCTGGGTTTCTGAACGCATAGATGATAGGGTTGATTACAGAGCAGCAGGTGGCTGGAAGGACCGTGGCGTAGGTGTATATTACAGGGTAGCTGGAGTCAGCCACGATGGAGTACATGGCAAATGGCAGCCAGCAGGCCCCGAAGGCACACAGGATGGCCGACAGTGTGGAGACACCTTTGGTGGTGGAAATGGCCACAAACTGGTGCTGCACTGCAATCTGCTGCGCATGGCGGAAGGCGATCTTGCAGATTTGAAGGTAGAGCTGCATCATGAGGGCAAAGACCAATAGGAAGGTGACGGCGAGGGCCACGGCGTTGTTTTTAGTGACAGGCCGGCAGATGCTGCATGTGGTCTCATCTTTCAAGCAGTTCCAGCCCAGCGCCGGCAGCAAGCCGAGCGTGAGGCACGACACCCAGATGAAGATCACCATCACATAGGTGAAGGTGACTGTCCGTTCAGTATGGTAAGTCAGCGCGTTGTACAGTGACAGGTATCGGTCAACTGTGATGGCGAGGATGTTGAGGACAGATGCCGAGAAGGCTGAAATTAGCAGTCCAACAGACAACAACGTCACAAACTCCACCGAGCTGTCAATTAAATAGGTGAAGACAAAGTTCAAGATGAGGCCCAGGCCGGCCAGAAGATCTGCCACCGCCAGTGATCCAATCAAGATGAACATCGGAGCGCGGAGTGTCGGTGTGTAGAACAGCACGGCGATGACCAGAGCATTTTCACAGGAGATCAGAGTCCCGGTCACGCAAAGTGCAATATCCCACGGGCTGACTTCCTGGACAGTGACAGTGGTAGTCGCTGGATGGAGGTCTGGGGTCATAGTTCGCACAACTGGTTCAGAGGAGGAGTTAGACAGGTCCTCCCCTAGGCTCCATGAGGTGGAGGAGTCGAAAGGGTCGAGGGGAGAGGAGGAGTTGAGGCTGCTACCGCCGCCACTACTCATGGCTGCTGTGGCCAGGGAGAGAATCATAGCTGGGGAAAGAAGAGAAAACAAAGGAAGGAGGGAGGGAACAAAGGAAGGGTTGGCAGAAAGGAAAAGGTAAGAGGTGACAGGAGTAAGGAAGTAAGAAATAACAAGGGTCAAAGAAAAGGAGGAGAATATGGTGGTGAAATTGTTAATTTGTAAGAAATGGGAGGAATAAAAACCAGATGGCGTTGAGAAAGACAGAGGACAGAAAAAAGAGGGAAAAGACATCAGTGAAAATAAAAATACGAGGAACGAGTAGGGGTAAATGTGACAAAGAGGAGAAAATGTGCATATGATGGGACAAGTTTCAAATAGAAAACAGGAGACGGGGATGAGGAAAGGAAAGGTTATTGTGAAAAAAAGAAAGTGAAGAGCGAGAACGAGAAAAGACAAAACAAAAGAGGAGTAGACAAAGGGGAAAATGAGACAATTTTTTTCATTCATCCGTCCATTCATGCACGCATCCAGTCATTCATGAAAACAACCATGCACTTTACCCTTTAGCATGCACGTCACCAGTAGCTCCTGCACCATGCTGACAGGTAATTAGCAGCAGCACAACAGCAGGTGTGAACACGCACACACACACAGAGGGACACACACAGTATTCCATAACTGACAGCAATAATCCTGCCATTTTGGCTTCAAGGCAACGTGACAAGACACAAAACAAACAACGCTCCTATTAATAACACTAATCACAGTGAGTGGAGCTTAAATTTGGCGCATTCCTACCTACCAGAGGCCGGACACCGACTAAGCTCCCCAAATGTTCTCACCATCGAAAACACCATCAAGTAAATTCTATTTTTAGAGCATTTCTAAAAATGGTGCATGACGTCCCGGGGCACGGCGCTGTGCGAGCTGCTGTCCTGTTCACCGGTGGCGTGCGTGCGTGCGTGCGTGCGCCCGCTTTTTACATTTGAAGCAGCCGGATGATTCGGATTCTGATCCACATATACCTCCGCTGCTGGTGCTGATGCTGCTGATGGTGCTGATGCCTGCTAATTTTAGCTCATCCAGCGTGCTCGGTCGCGCTCGCGCGCGCCAAAAGGATGTGGGGCTCCATTCATAAAAAAAAACTCTCCCACCTCAACGCCTCCCCCCCTTACCCACCCACCCACACACACACACACACACCTTCCTCCTTCACCCCCTTTATTTTAACAGCTCTGTCTCCTGCGCACGCACGCACACCACCAATGACTGGAAACGTCCAGGGAAGGTCATCATCACCACCACCACCACCACCACCACCACCACAAGCCCCGCAGCTGATGAGGAGGAGGAGGGGAGGGTGGGGGGCTCACATCCCTGCGGTAACTGGAGCTCGTGCAAACCGCCACCAGCAGCAGCAGCAGCGCGTGCAGCAACCGCGAGCTTTTCGCACCTCAGCCTCCGGTGTGGGCAGGCTGTGGATTTCAGCAGAACTGAGAACAAAAGCCTAAATTACCTTGATCGGTTTCATTTAGCTGCAGCAGTGCAGTCCCTGAGCCAGCAAGAGAGAGAGAGAGAGAGAGAGAGAGAGAGAGAGAGAGGGGAGGGAGAGGGAGAGAAAGTGGAATGGAAGGAAGACCACGCCACAGAAAAAAAGGAGACAAATTTACCAGCTCCGTGTCTTCTTCTTCTGTCCCCCTGCAGGAACCCGGGCTATCTCTCTCGTCCTTTACTCCCCACTTGTATCGTCAGTATTTTCTTCTTTCGGGGTTTCCCCCCCTCGCGTTGCTCCCCCAATCAGCGGAGCGCGCGATATTCCTCGGTTGGCATGGTTATTAGCCTTCTGTCGGCTGCTCCGTCCTCGCGCTGCACATCCCCAGCCCCTCATTGGTCGCGCTTGTCATTCTCCTCCTCTGACGTCAGAAGTCTCCGCTCCTCCAGTCACCGTCATCGTGGTCGGCGTGTGAATCACGGAGAGTGGATTAATGCATCCACCTTCAGTGAAGGGAAGTTTGTGTATGTTTCCAATTCGTTTTGCTGCGTCTGTATAGGTCAGGATTTATTAGCCCTGTTATAATTATTAAAATATACGCCACTATCTCTACTTCAGTGAGAGCAGGCTTGCTGTTATTTGTTGTGCACAGAAGGGGTGACACTGCAGGGCAGCACTGACTGTGCAGTGAGTGATGACCCACTCAAAAAATGGACAATGCGAGTTTTTGCCTCCTCCCACTGGTCGCACCTCTGCCTCCCACTTCAAATTGTGCGTCACCAGGTGTGCAAGAAAGAAAAAAAACACACACTTCAAAAAATGTCACATGCACTTTCAAAAGTGCATGCGTGTGTGTGTGCGTGTGTTTGTTTACTGTCCAGCTATAAGGCGAGATAGTGCTTATGCAATGTCCGAATTCTGCTGGGCATGCTGCTGCATTACACCTGCACTCCCAGATGCGATATCACCATGTATGAAGGCGGTGTGGAGCCGACAACTAGAGGTACGTTTGCTGCTTTCCACTATTTGTGGCTTGCTTACAGAAAAACGGCTCTGTTTGACTGACTGGACTGCAGCCAGATCACATGGAACAGCAACAGGAGCTAAATGGAGTTGTTTAATGATAAGGACACAAACCTAAAATCACTAATTGCACAGTAACTCTCCCAGAAAGGCTTCTAGTGTTAAATACTCTTTGGGAAAATGTTTGAGGTTAGCGTCCATCTATTTTCTTCCGCTTACTCAGTTTAATTGAATTTTATTTGTATTGCGCAAAGTCACAACAACAGTTGCTTCAAGGCGCTTCACGCTGTAAGGTAAAGACCACGCAGTAATAGAGAGAAAACCCCAAAATCAGATGATTCCCTATGAGCAAGCACTTGGTGATGGTGGGAAGGAAGAACTCCCTTTTAACAGGAAGAGACCTGCAGAAGAACCTGGCTTGCATTTGCATCACCTGGTTGGGGGTGAGGGAAAGAGAAGAGAGAAAAGATAGCAAAGAGAGACAGACTATGGGAGAACGAAGACAACATTTAATGACATGCAGTAGTCACAAATAAATGCATGGTGAGTTAAAAGAGAAATGCCCAGCAAATCATAAGAAGCCCCCCAATAGCCTAAACTATTTTACTTTTAAAAACTTTAGGAACCACAAGTAGGCCTGCACTCTGAGAGCGAAGTGCTCTAATGGGAAAATATGGTACAATGAGGTCTTTAAGATAGGATGGGCCCTGACTGTTCATGACTTTGTATGTGAGGAGGATTTTAAATTCAGTTCTGGATTTAACAGGAAGCCAGTACAGGCGAATTATGATCTCGCCTTGTAGAAGTAGAGATCATATTTCCCACAGAAGGATCTACTGACAGTCCCTGTCTGTACTCTTGCTGCAGCCTTGTTCAGTTCAGCTGGAGCTTATCTGCATGTCTGAGGCTACTGTGCTAACCCCACTATACTATTTTTTTAGCAGCAATGAAACTGTCATAACTGTCAGTGAATGAAGTGCGAGGACCCAATATGCAGGACACCAGGAAAACAAGATAAGGATAACCAAAAGTGAGGTTTAATAGCTGTAAAGTCCATTAATACAAACAAAGACCATAAGCAAGGGAACACAGGGAACTGGAAACAAGGAAAAAAGAGTAAGGACACAATGCAGAACTGGAGAAAGGCAGGGTACAGGAACACACAGAGAAATGAGGAAAGTGGCAACAGGTGGGAAGGGAGCAAAGATGGCAACAATCAAGGGCAAGAAGCAAAACTGAACACGATGCATGGAACGCAACCAGTATCAAAATAAAACAAAAAGCGAGAAGCCCAGCTGAGAATGCAGACATGACAAATTGACAGAAGGACATAAATACAAGAGGATGGCACATAGGAAGCTAATAACAAACAAAACACAAGAAAGGACTAGAACTGAGACTCAGAGACTAAATAAAAGAAACACTGATGAACAAGGTGAAACAGGAAAGTACAACAACTACACACAGACTAGATACAAGGAAACACGAGGAAGATCATAAAACCAAACACAAGGAAACAATCAAACAAACTCAGAAGGCAGTAACAAGAACTCAAATGCAATATGCAGGATTGGAGGGCAGTGTAGAGAAAAATGTAACAGAAACTCAAAACCCAGACATCTGAATACAATAAACCATACTAAACATAGGCAGCACTAGAACTAAGGCTCAAGCATAAATGGGAAATACAATATATAGAACATGAGAATGAAGAAACCATAAACTAGAATACAAAAAACCAGGACAAAGACCATAAAACTGAAACTGCACAAAGAGCAGAAATACAGCGACTCACAGACTCAATGCAAATAAAATACAACGGAAGCTAAAATAAGAGACAAAGCCAAAACTGCATGAAACAAAAACCTACATAAAGGATGAGAAAGAAAAAAGGAAAAATAAATGTGCTGGAAACTGAAACTTAGTCACACAACTACAAAACCCATGAACCATGACAGAAATATTCAAATACAATAATAATGATTTTCACATCATGAAAAAAGGGGAAAATAAAAGTAATAAAGCTATCAGTCAGTTTCAGCTATTATTTTGCTTATTGCTTGTTGTCTTTTTTTCTTTGGCAATTTAATTAAACTCAAAATATAAGTGCGTGGAGGTGGCAAGAGTAACAAGAACTCATAACTGTTTAAAAATGAATAATGACACAATTATTTAAGATACCATTTGAAGATACAATTTGTGTATGACTGACAAAATATTGATATTTAATATTTAAATATCGTGGGTATCATCAACACATAGTTACAGCTACACCCCTAATTTTACTAAATAATTACAGTACAACTATCAAATGTACACTGCCCGGCCAAAAAAAAAAGTCGTCACCCGGATGAAGTGATACACCCATCATGCCTAGTGCCTACTGTACAAGCCTGTGGGGGCAGTGCTATGATCTGGGGTTGCTGCAGTTGGTCAGGTCTAGGTTCTGGTTATTCCATCAATGGATTTTTTCTTCCCTGATGGCACGGGCATATTCCAAGATGACAATGCCAGGAGTCATCGGGCTCAAATTGTGAAAGAGTGGTTCATGAGAGAGAGCATTGTTATAGTTTAAAAATTAAAAATGGTAAAATATTTACAATTTTTAAAATTATTTTCCTAACATTTGCTAACCTGTTAGCTTGTCTTATCAGAGTTGTTATCTTTACAGTGTCAACAGTATTTACTTAAAACCCTACTAAGGGAGATACACAATTCTGCACTTAGCTCCTCATTAGCACTGCCTAAAGAAACTCTAATGTTAAGCTGACATGACAGAGGAATTTTAAATCTTACTATTGCTTTGCTGGTGTGTGTGTGTGTGTGTGTGCATACTGAGTGGTGCTTTGGAGACATCCTTACCTGAGGGAGAATTTAAGCTTTTCCCCAGGTGAATGAGCAGCAGAGCAGGCTGGGTTTAGAGGAGGGTGAAGGGTAGAGCAAAGGGAAATTAATTCATTGCTTGAATTCAACTTGTTCAATATCCTATCACCAGTGATCCAGCATTTTGGTGCTACATGTGAATAGGGGAAGGTCTGACATTGTTTTTATCAATACTGTCTCAGTACAGTTTTTTCTAGTTCTTCTTAAATAATTGCATTTAAAGGCTCAACGTACTTTTTGCACTGCTTGAGAGAGGCAGCGAGCTACGACTGAAGGTCATACTCCTTTGATAAATTACGGTTGAGTGGCAGTGTAGCTTTTCTGGCTTTGTGCAGGTATATCAGGCCTGAGAAAATGCTTGAGATGGAATTCAAACGTTTAGCAAGTGTACAGAAAAACAAGTGAAAAAAAAAAAAATTGCTGCAGCTTTACACCCTGAATTAAATGCACGCAGAAAGTACATCTCTTTAAGTGTCACCAAGTGAAAAATAACATGATCAAATATCTAGCATGTATGTTACAAAATGTATGTATTTTGTCATTTACCAGTGGCAAGTTTCTATTATAAGTTTTCAGGAGTTCTCTGTGAGATAAAATGGCTATTTTATATTGTAGAAATGTTCCAAAGCCATACTTAAAGCTCACTATGACATTAAAACTCATCTATTTTAATAGAAAAGCTATAACAGCAATATTTAAAATGTGTTGCACAGAATTTATTTTACTTGCAAAACAGCCTTTCTTGTATCAATACAATAGATAATGTTGGCAATACAGAACATGGAAAAATGCAAGAAGTTTCAAAAATACTGACAATACTTATTTAGGGCCTCTTTAGTTATTGTTTAATGGTTAATGATGAATTGCAACAACTAACTACAGTTTTCAAGCTTTGGAAGTTATGATCATACAGAAAGAATTGCAAAGAGCACAATAGCTGCTGAAAATACAGCAGAAAGCTATTCCTTTCACTGTATGATGTGACATTATTACTGTAAAGTGCTGCTTCCAAACCACTTTGATGTGTTTTGGAAGCAGCACACCACAGGAATGTCATCATTTCTTCACCCTGAAAGATGCATCCTTGCCTTTGTGACCACTTATTAGAAAGAAGTGGCGGTCCACAGGCTTGTTAAGAATTGATAATATTTTGCTAAGAAGTGGAAAATGAAAATGATTGTATGCAGGCTATCAGTGAATAGGGCTTTGTGTTTTCCTCTCTCGTCCTTTCACCACCTTGAGGCTGGGGCACAGTCTGTGTTTTTGTGCATACCCGTGTAAAGCAACCTTGCCATGTGGAAAAAAAAAGAAAAAACCTCGTCAAACTTTTTTGCTCATTCTCTTTTTCTGTTCTGCCCTCACTCATTCACACTCACTCTCATTGCTGTGTGAATTTCTGAAACGCAGTTCTTTGAATATTGAGGTCAAATGTATTAACATAATAATGTTGTCAGGAAAGTAGGGAAAATGACCGTGTTGGTAACACATATGAAAGAGAACACTATAAGCATCAGTCAAGAGAATAAAAAAGGATTAAAGACAAATGACAAGAAAAAAATAGAAATAATGTCATAAGTTCAAGGAATTTTTAAAAATGAAAATTTAAGGGCTTAGGAAAGTAAAGCAAAACTATGAAGAAAATTTGAGGAATAGCCCAACTGTAAACTGTGATCTTTAATAATCAAAAGTAGAACAGCTAACCCCATAGACAGGATGACCAGACGTCCAGAGCTAGTCTTTAATTTTTCACAAGGGAAAATATGGCATGCATATATTATAATTGACTAAAGTTGCTAAATGGTCCAATATGGTTAAAAAAAGATGTGCCAATCTATGGATGCATCCCCAATGAAACCCAGAGATGGTTATCAGACAGAACAGCCACTGAGAATAAAAGAGAATACTAGAGTATATGAAGACAGTTTCATGAGACTATAAGAACAGTCTTCAGCTTCCTTTTATTGTTATTTTAATTACTTAGCCAGAGAGTAGGAAAAGTTTCATTCAAATATATTTGGCCATTACACACTTGATAACCAGAGGCCTGGGAGCTTGAGGGTTCTGCGCAGTATCTTAGCTGTTCCTAGGACTGCGCTCTTCTGGACAGAGATCTCAGATGTCATTCCTGGAATCTGTTGGATCCACTCACTCTCCCAGTTTGGGGGTCACTGCCCCGAGTGTTCCGATTACCACAGAGACCACTGCTGCCTTCACCTTCCACATCTTTTATCGCTCTTCTCTCAGCCCTCGTATTTCTCAAGCTTCTCGTGTTCCTTCTTCCGAATTTTGCCATCACTTGGGAATAGTGGCTGGATAGTGTAGACTGGCCACCTTTCACACAGGAGACTGGAGTTTGAGTCCCGGCTATGACATACCTCCAGTAGGGGTCCTTAGGCAAGACCCCTTCACACTACCTGCCTACCTCTGAAAGAGGTTACATGAAGAGGATGTGGGACCAATAGATTCTTCGAAACCCAACATCTAAGCTAACATTGAAGCAACTAGCGACTCAGTGTTCCAATATCTACAAGAAGCAATATATATAGCGTAGTGGGTGCACATTCGCCTTACAAGCAAAAGGTCCCTGGTTCGATTCCAGGTGAGGATACAAGCCCCTCTCACCGTGGAGGGTTGTGGTGACCCCTTGGTGGAGAATACAAGGGAGCAGCCAAAAGGTACAGATAGATTGATAGTTACACATGCCTATAGGAATGCTATTTGGGTGCACTTTAAAAATATATCCTCTAATATTGTATTTGACTAGATTTTTTTTAGGTTAGCTCAAAGTCCAAAACCACAATAAATTGAAATTTTCCAGTGCTCCCCTTAAAGGACATCAACATCGCTGCACTGTTTCTAGCGCGACTTTTATTTTTAGAGTGGTCAGGGAAAGATCTGTTCTGACCACTTGCATGTGAGCATCTGCGATTAACTCATGAATCTTAAACTTAAGTAGATAGCAAATATCAACTTTTGCATGAGACTGACCTTTCAATTTCAAGATCATCACTGGTGATAAGGGTTGTAACAGCTGTGACTCAGAGGTGATATAGCAGTCCACAATGTCCAAAACCAGTGACATCACATCAGGTCAGGACTGTGACCAGGAGCACACCAGTTGTTTGTTTGATAATCATGAGTTGTGCAATGTGAGTTTGTCCCACACGGTCTTACTGAGACATTTAAAGGAGGACATTTATCAGAAATAATCTGAACTTCCTATACCCAGAACTGGCTTCCTGTTGAAAGGTCACCATTTTGATACAATGGACGGAATTTTCAAAGAGTCATTTTTAGGGGGCAGGACTGGCTCTTTACAAGGTTCTTGCCCTTGTTATACCATAAACAAAACTCAGCACTACAAGATGCCCTTGTCAAAAATACATAAGTTTCTTTTAGGAATGTGAACAAATGTCAGACTATTTTGTTTTTCTTGCTTTGACGAAAAGAAACACAAAAAAGAAGATAAAGAAACAGAGAAAAAAAGTGTCACTGTTATGTTTGGGTCAGCTGCAGGACATGGGATTGCAGGAGATAGCATTATTGTTGTTGTGCTGTTTTTCTGCTTGCCTCCCTTCTCCAACATTTACAGGGGGGATGGAAATATTGCACTCATCTATCATTTACGAGTGCTGACGATATGATCCAGATCAGAAGATCTACATTTAGCTCCCCTCATACTCACCCAACCCCACCTCCGGGTCTGCCTTTCTGTTTTACTCATTTTTCTTGCTCTTTGTCAGTATAGTCCCTCTTTTTTTCTAACTTGGGTCATAAGTGTATAAGCTTTTATCTTTGCTTTTCTCCACATAAACCTCATGTCCACCTGCAGTTTTCCATTTTTCATATCCTCTGTGAAATATCTTAACAGGGTTTTCTTTGATTTTCTTGTTCTCCTTTCTCTGTTTCTGTCTCTCTCCCATTCACATAGTCAAACCCTCAATCACCCCCAGGTCTTTTCTTCTTTCGGTGACTTTGAATAAAGCAGACAAGGTGAGTGAACTCGAGGGCTCAAAGATGAACTATTGACACTCCACCAGGGACATTCCCAAAGGCAGTAGTTTTTGACACTCAGCCAATCAGCGTTTTGCTTCTGCATGACTGACAGAGGTGGTGTCTAATTACACGGGAAGGTTTAGAAGCACCCAGATAATCCTCTAAACGCCTATCCAAAACTAAAATTCCTCACTTTGGGTAAACAGCAAGAACAAGTCATTGTATTTCTCACAGCACTGGACTGAGGAGAGGGAATCCCCGTTCGACAAATTAAGTATATATAATGGTGTGGAGAAGTCCCAAACTGGATGCACTGTGGTTGTCCAGGCATGTTCTGAACAAAAATCAGAGGTGTGACATTCAGGATTGTTCCTCTTGTTCCCATCCTTGAAAACTGCTGACTTTGAATAGTAGCGATAAGTAATTGGAGATGGGCCCAATAGACGATTAATATGTGACGTTTGAGGCGTTGCATCAAACCAACACTCAGTCCTTCTAGTGGAGTTTGACTAACAGGCATCAACCCCAGCCAAAATTTCTGTCATTTGTCTGAATTGGGGAGCTGACATGGTTTTATTTAGATAAACGCATTAATCCTCACTAAGTCAGAGGCACTCGTGGCATATGGTATTTGTGATATATCACCAAAACACACATACATTTTTAATAGTCCAATATAGTTTTCCTTGTGCCCTTAAATGGGATGCACGCACAGAAAGAGACTAGCAGCAATGTGACGAATAGCGGCTGTGCAATGTTGATGAAATTCCGTGACTCGTGGCAGCATAAAGCGGAAAAGTACAGAGTTAAACTAACCTCAGTTTGAAGGCAAGTGTTTGAATCAGCAACCAATAAGAGGGAAGAACTGTGCTGACTGATGTATGACAGAGTGGGAAATACAAAAGCATTACTGGGATGTCCAGTAGCGACCAACTGGCAGCAAAGCAATAAATGACAAGCAAATCACTTAATCTGTGGATGAGGCTCATAGTCAGCACATTTTCTGTAAATAGCAGACTGTTCGTCTCAGGGAGTTTATTGTTGACATTTGAAATTAGTATGTTTATCATATTGTATCTTCAATAGTAACAGCTACTGTGAAAATATTAGCTTTCCAGCTTCACTATTACTGCAGCTTTCTTGCACTACTTATCACTAGTAATGAGCAGATCCAGGCAAACAAAAAGTGGTACAAAAAGTATGTTTGAGTGGGACAATGCGGGACTCATTATTGATGACGAGAGGTCTTAAATTCTGATCTATATAACTTAAAAAGTAAACACACCCGTGAAACTAGAGCACTCCAATTGACATGTTTGGCATTTAGCATGTCAATGGCACATTTTATTTGAATATAATATTCCCAACATCAGTATCTTTACAGACATAATTTCTAAGTGTAGCCAGGGGGTGGAGTCTGTCAGATTTGGTGGTCTCAGGATTTTGTCTCTGCTTTTTACAGATGATGTGGTTTTGTTGGCTTTATCGAACAATGATTCTGCATTGGGGTAGTTTGCAGCCAAAAGTGAAGGAGCTGGGATAAGAATTAGCGCTTCTCCAATTCATAGTTCTTAGCCAGAAAAGAATGGCGTACCCACTCTGGCTCAGAGTTACTGCTCCAAGAGGAGGAGTTTAAGAATCGCTGGGTCTTGTTCACAAGAGAGGAGAGTGGAGCGGGAGACTGACAGATCAGTATGGCATCTGCAGTAAGTTCCTACTCTCACCTATGGTCGTGAGCTCAGGGTAGTGATTGAAAGAATAAGATCGTGGATACAAGCAGAAATGAGTTTCCTCTGAAGTGTGTCAGGAGATAGGGTGAGGAGCTAAGTCATTTGGGAGGGGCTCACAGTAGAACAGCTACTCCTCCACATTAAAGCAAGCCAGTTGAGGTGGGTTGGGCATTCTGACTGAGAAGTCTCCCGGATGCCTCCTAGGTCAGGTGTCATGTCCAACCAGGAAGAGGCACCGGAGTAGACTCAGGACACACTGTAGAGATTATATCTCTTGGCTGGTTTGTTAATGCGTCGGTGTCCCCCCAGAAGAGCTGGGGGAGGTGGATGAGGAGAGGGAGTTTTGCGTGTCTCTGTTTAGACTGCTGCCCCCATGACCTGAACCCGGATAAGCAGCAGAACATGGATGGATGACGTCCTCACTATTCATGCATACCCAGTAACTGTTCAAACTGATAAATGAGATTTTAGCTGATCCATTTAGTCCCTTTTTTTGTAGGGATGAATTCACAGTTTAGCACTTCACATAATATTCTTATTTAGGCAAAAATTTTAAAAAAACCAAAAAAAAAACAACTGGCTAAGATGGTAACAGAAAAAAAAGCTTTAAATTGCTTTTCACTAGTTATGAGTAGTTTTCGGGTTTCTATTGTGGCTGCCTTTTCTTTGTGGTAGCTTCCATCATATATCACTGTAATCTGCATAGCGTGTGACTTTGTGGTGACTGGCAATTTTCCCTGTTAGCAGAGGCAGCAAAAGCTTCTGACAAGTTAACCTGCACTTGACTCATGATGACAGTCTCCTATCCTTTATTCACACCCACTGGATAAAAGTCAGACTTCAAAAAAAGTATCTGTCTGAAAATGCTGACTTTTGACAACCAGATCCAATCAAATGTGGAACACTGTCTCATTGTGTGGGTTCAGGGACAAAATTATAAAAATTGCTTTGCAGTCCCACATAAAGTAGGATATCTTCATATTAGTCACCATGACAAGCATAGCAGTGAAGCAGGTAAAGATATTCTGTATGAACATTTACACATTTCTGGACTCTGACATGGTATGAATTTCAGGTCAGTTTGCCTTGCCGAGAAGAATAAAGGCCAGCAAATTATTTAGGTTGAAATAACAAAAAACAATCAGACTTGAAATGCAGCAATTTACAGTGTGGCAAATGCATGATGAAAACCACAAGCACTGAGCAAACACAGTAGTCAGTTTCTAACAAACAGTGCAGAAATGCAGTAACTGGAATGAAGCTATAGTGGTTTCTTTTTGGTAGCTGGTTTTACATGGAAGTTAATGGGTTGCTTACATCCATTTTCATGAGCAGAACTGTGTTTATCTGAATGTTAGATTAAACAAATAATCCCCAGAGTTTAGGCTCTGTCATCACTTTATGTTGTCCTGGAAATACTGCGGTTTGCAATGAAGACAATAGGGAAGCACAACAGTGGGCCATGCAATTTTAGCGGTAAAGCGGCCCAAGAGTATTGTGTGGTTGTCAAACCAGAGTTGAGCTAGATGTGACCTGATTTGCCTATGTTAATACCACATGGCATTTCAAAATTAGCAAGGTGGACACATGGGACTTCAGCCAGTGTTTGGTTTGCTTAATGGTACCCCTCTAGTAGGCCTACTTCTGTCCAAGTTTATGTATGTGTGTGATGCGTCTGCAGTTGTGTGGCAAAATGTGCATGCAAGAGTCCAATATCTGCCTGTGTTCTTCGTTTCCATCTATGATCTAGTTTGTCATATTGTGTTACATGGTGCTTTGAAATAAACTCCACCCAGGAAGCAATAAAACGAGAGGAGCAGCCTGACAATTCTCATCAACCTGTGTTTGAATGACATTCAAGGACAAAAAAAAGAAAAACACAAAGTGATGGGAAAAAGGAAGGAGAGATTTGATGTGTGCAGGGAGATATAATGAAAAAGAGTAAAAGAATAAAGAGAAAAGTAAAAGAAAATGTGCAAGGAACAAAGGGAAGGCATTAAGATAGAGAGCAAGCAAGCAATTGACAGTAAAGTAGGAAGCATATCCTGAACTCCTCTCTCCAGCTTTAATGGAAGATTCATGTTCACAAGGTCATCGATCACCTATGGGAAATGGGTAAGAGGGATCCAGTGCAGTAGGTGTGTTAGGGAAGAAAAAACCACGTGGAAGAGTAAGATTAAAGAAGAAAGCATATAAGAGAGGAACAGAGATATTTTAGGATGGAAGAGCGAGGGGTAGTTTTGGAAGAGCAGCAGCAGGAATTAAGAGCGTTCTGATATAATAACAATTTAAATAATCCAGATCACTTTGTAACTTGTAACCCAATAATTTCATGATCAAATTATTAGCTTAAAACATTGATCTACCCTCTAAGAAAACAAACTAGCCTCGAGGCAGTTGCAATGGTGCAATAGTCACAGCTTTCATCTATTCATTTGTGTTCCTGGACATGAATTTTCTCAAAACAAATTTCCTCACATTATTTCATGTCCTTGAACAAGAGTTCTCATTAGTCAGTCCTCATCTATACCAATCCGTGTCCATGTCGACAGAATGATGTTTTTTTTATTTTTACTTTCACAGTTTACACTGAGAGGACTCAAAAGGCAGAACACAGTCACTAGAAGTTCAGTTTATTTTATGAAAGTAGTTGAATTTGCAAGGTTGGAAACGTGAAACATAGATGTTATGGTTTTCAACAGGCTAGCACTAGCCAGGTTAGCACCTGGAGGACAGGGAACCACAGCATTTACAAGACAATAAAGTCATAATCAGTAGGAGTGATGGAGACATGTTGATTTTGACACCACAAACTAAAGTTTGAGTTTACACATCACACATTTTCACACACCTTTTTGGTTTAATACCTTTTTTATTACAGATATGTTGCTTTGTAAAAATTTGGCACTAATGTGATGACTTGTTTCGGTTTAGAAAAGGACCATGGTTTACTAGCTTTGCTTTCTTAGTTGCCATGGCAGCTAAGAAAGCACATTATATTTTGTGTTTATGACACAAAATATACTTCCCATGCAAATACATCACTTTGAAATTTGTGCTCCGTGACACAAAAACAGGAGAATTCATATTTATGAAAACACAAAAAATACATTGCTTTTTCGTGACTATTTGACAAACTGCCAGGAGACTGGGCTAGAAATCAATGTAATTCCTGTAAAATTAAAAGTCTAGAATTGTTATAATGTAACACAGGTGTTATACTCCCCCATGTCTGTAAGTCTGCTTGGTCAGAGTGATGTAAATTTCATAAGCATCCATGCAGACTGTGAGACATTACATTACAACGCACCAACTATGCAAGCAATCCCAGGTGATGAAGTTAAATTGGATTTTAAAGAATGACCACAGAATGATGACTTGATCATGATGTCTCCAGCTGTCTGTGTCCTTGTCCACAACAGAGTATAATAAAGGCTTGAACATCATGAGATTTGACAGTAAGCTGAACTACCTTCAGGCAACCAAGCCAACATCCCCAAGGTCTGTTTCAGTAGGACTGTCTTTCGCAGAGGGATAGGCTCACAGAGGCCTCTGAGCCTCAGTGTGATGTTCACGGGCTTTATAACAGCAAAAGACATTGACAGCAATATATGCATTTCATGTTTATTAATTATTTTATTTAAAATTAATGTTGTTGCCTAAATGTTTGCATTTAAATTGTTTTATTCCCCTGTCATATATATCTTTTTTTTTTTTATTTCAGTTGTCATAATATTAAAGTCCTCAGCTTGTTCAGAGTTTTTAAGTGTATGATCTCATATCACTGGGCTGTTTTTAATTGAACTGTCTCCTTATAATCTTTCAGTTATCTGTTGATTTAATTAATCATGTTTTTATTGTGTTATTGTGTTCTTCTTCAAAAGAAGCCCACACCTCTGCATGCTTATTGCAACTTATAATTAATTTGAAATTACTTCAAACATTGTAAATATTAACAACTAACAATTATTAAAGTATAATTGGGTACTTAAAATATTTTCAAAGGAAAGCATTCTGGTAACAGTTCATGATTTTGACTTGACTTTGCAGGTACAGTTATGCCCATTAGTTTTTATACGCTGACACTTTAAAAAAATACCTCTACACTAACACAGTGGTTTTTAAATCAAACATCATGTACCAAGTGCAGACTTTCACCTAGAATTCAAGGGGTTTGACAAAGGAATTGCTTTAACTGTTTGGGAATTACAGCCATCTTTATGCATAGTGCCCCATTTCCAGATGTTCAAAAGTGATGGAAATTTTTATTTAACCAGGAAATGAAACTCTTGATATTAGGAATCTCTTTTGCAGGAGTGTCCTGGTCTGACGCAGGCACCATTAACCTAGCATGTCTTTAAAGGCAGGAGAAACCTAAGATCTCAGAGAAAACCTGAACAAGTACAGGGAAAACACACAAACTCCACGCAGAAGGGCCCTATCTGGGTTTGAATCCAGGACCCTCTTGCTGTGAGGCAACAGTGCTAACCATTGTTCCACCATGCTTGCCCATAGTAATCAATCATTTGTTAATACTAGCAATTATCACTGCTTACATTTTGTACATGGTAGAAGCCGAGTGGAGGCCCTCTGCCAGTGTTTTTCAGCGGCTCGGTGGAGAAAGCTTCGTCATGACGGTGGATGAAACTGAAAACAGTGAAGTAATTTCATCAACTGGCTTGATTTTTGAATTTCCTGCACATTATGTCATCTAAAACATTTGTCAACCATTCAAACATTTTAATGTATATATAAGAAAGAAGATGTATATATAAGAAAATATAATCAGTTTGATTACAATTTAAGTTCTAAAGCAGTGAAGTATAATTTAAGATCCAATTTGATAAAAGTTGTAAAATCTGTTTTACTTTTATGTGTAGTGCATGTTCACAAAAGAGAGATTGGCAGAGCCTCCATTCATATCAGACACATGTTTTTCCAGGACTGTCCTCGAACTCACTTGAACTGACAGAAGATGTCGGCGTATTCTGCCGAGATGCTGGAAGCCTGTAAGACGGTAACTCTGAAGGTAAACGTGCTGCCTATCTTCAGGTGGGACAGAGCTTTCTCTGGAGACAAGTCCAAAGGAAGATCCAGACCCAGACCTAAATTCTTCACTGGGCTGTGAGGAACCTCCAGTGTGGCTACATGGTACAGAGGAAGAGATGTAGAAACATATTTTAAAATGTAATTCAGTTTATTAGGTATTTCTAACCTTGTAATGACAAGGACATGGTGGTTGTACTGCACAGCTTAATGCTATCGTTTTATATCCTGAACTGAAGCCCTGTTCATCAGTACAGAAAACCTCAAACTGCAGACTTGCCCTCACCTGCACAAGTGTTGTTGTTAACTTCATCCGCAGAGATTCCTATCTCAGCGTTTTGTCCTTCTCCCTCTACAATTCGCAGCTCCTCCTGGGAGGTGTTGGAGTGCGACAGACCACCAGCACACGACTCAGTCTGGAACTAGAGAAGATATAAATATTCATTAGTAGAAAGTCTTTTTTTCAGTCTCCACATTTTCACTTTCATCTGACGAGAAGGACTCAGTCAGACAGTACCATTAAGGTCTCTACTCAGAGGTACCTTCTCAAACTGCTTGTCTTCAAAGGAGATCTTGGCGGTGCCTGACTGCCTCACACCAGAGCCGTAATCAGGCGCCTCCTCGTCAGCTAAACAGAGACCAAACAGAGGAAAATACACCTTAAGGTAAACACTCATTTTCAAAAGCAAAACAACTCAAAAGTACATCATCAGCATCTGACAGCTAGTTTTTATTTGTACCTGAAATAGCCTGCACTGCCACTCTAAGAAAGCCTTTCACTTCTCCTTTCTCGCTGACGATGGCCACACGATGTACCAGGGGCACCGGGTACAGCAGGTTACTCAGGTACACAAAAGCCCTGAGGAGAAGTGAGATTTGATGATGGGTTTGAGGGTGTCAACAATACTGATTGTGCAGTAAAAAAAAAAAAATTCAATCTGTTGGCGTTAACTGACCTGCCAACCAGACGGAACCAGGGGAAGCGGTCATAGAAGGGGTCACCCCCTGTTAAAGCATGGTCGCAGTCCTCCACAGCACTGCTGGGCAACTCTGCAGCACGGTCATACATTTCTCTCATCAGGTCCAGCCTTTGTCTGCAGGGAGTTGCAAAAACAGGAGAAAACAAACAATGGGTCAGTACAGAATGTGCTTATATATAGTTTAAAACAGCTAATATGACTAAATACAGTTGATAGATTTGTTGTGGTTCTTTCAAATTTTATGTATGAGTATAAATATTTTTGAGGAAAGATTTTGAATCATCTTTAACGATAAGGAGGTGAGCGCTGACACGTACATGATTTTACAGATAAACAAGTGAAACTGTCAGCATGAAATGATCTTCAAGCTGGACATTGACAACTTCTTAGTACCTCAGTTTTTCCAGAGTCCAGTAATGTGTAGCTCCATTTTTTTGATCCTGTACTTCAACAGCTACTATTGTCCGAGGGAAAGGTCGCCTCTCTCTCTCTTTAGCCTCGCTGGGAGGCAGCAGGTCAGGGGGCAGGGGAGAGTAGAGAGTATCTGTCAAGAGGACAAACTGGAACTGCACCTGTAAAGAAGACACAAGATTATACTATATTCTCCTGCATTATCAGATTTCACCATCATGTACTGTATCATTAAATCGTTACTCCAGCAGCAGCTTCTATATACTCTTACTTTATGTCATTAAATTTTTAAAATAAAGAAATAAAGTTCTGATTTTAGGATTCTTTGCGAATAAATTTGAGTTTGGATTCCTGTTTTGGTTTTATTTGTTCTGGTGTTGGATGTTTTGCAGTTTTCGATTACTTCTGATATTGCTGAATCTCTCATTTCTGTCCTTACTACGTAATGTTCCTAATAATAAGTTTCTGTTTCCTGATAATTTGGTTCGTGATTTTATTGTTATCTTAGTATATCACGTTTCAGTTCCATCCTTATGCGAACTGTAGTGAGAGTAGGGAGCAGGTGGAAAAGAGCCTGGAGAAGTGGTGGTATGCACTAGAGAGAAGAGGAATGAAAGTCAGTGGAAGTAAAACAGAATACACCTATGTAAATGAGAGTGAAGCAGGTGAAAAAGTGAAGAAGGAAGGAGTAGAGGCAGTGAAGGTGGATGGGTTTATATACCTGGTGTCAACCATACGAATAGACAGTGCATAAGAGAGGTAAAGATGAGAGTGCAGACAAGGTGGAGTTGGAAGAGATGAATGGTTTTTTTTTTGCTCTGTGACAAAAGGATAGCAGCAAGAGTAAAAGGGCTGATCTACAGGATCATAGTGAGGATGCTAGTGAGACCTAATATGATGTATGGTTTGGATGTGGTAGCATTGACAAAAAGACAGAAGATGGAACTGGAAGTGGTGGAATTGAAAATGCTGAGATTTTCAGCCCAGAGTGGGTATAAATTGTCCTCACCCCTGCTTTATAATTTGTTTTTGGTACTCTTTCATGTGCTGTTACATTCCTGTCATATGCCTCATGTTCCTCATGTGCAGACCTGTGTTTTTTCCTGGATCCTTGTTTTTCTTAGAAGTATGCTTTCAATTTTAGACTCAGTCAACATCGAATTTATTTTAACATTCAAGTTTTTGTTTAGTTTCTCTGCCTCCTGTGTCCTACATCTGGATCCTATACATGCAACTCATAACAACAGAATTATTCTAATCCAACATACAGTGGGATGGTTGAAATCAAAAATTGGCTGAGCCATGAAGGACTCATTGTACTGCTAATGCAATGTCCAGATAATGCTTTTTCTAGAAATTCACACTGGCAAACTTTTCATTATCACAGGAGCAAACTCTTCCTGCACCAGCATCACATTAAGACAATGCTTAATTTGCAGACCGTCTTTATAATCTTAATTAGTGCAGGAAGCATTTTTATAAAATTAGGACAACAATACAGATTTACGTCCACTATTCGGGATTTTCACATCTTAAAACAATAAACTGCATTTTTCTTTTGTTCAATATATAATACAATTCGATATGAAATAAATAAAAATTGTATGATTCTACTTCTGGAACACACATATGTCTGACAACAATAATAACTTCTAACCTTCTTCTTCAGCTCCACACTAATAGCGTTGGCCTCTTTGAGGAAGATGGCATTGCCCCAGAGCAGATCCCTGAGAGATGTGAACTGATAGAAACGCCACTTTCTGAAAGCCCACAGTGCCAGCTCAGTCTCATGCTTCGTCCACGGCACTGGAGGGTATTAAGAGATATTAAGATATGAATAAACCACCACCAAACGAAAGCAGGTTACTGAAACTGTTATTTTATAAGTATATAGGAGTAAAAAATTACAGTATCACCTTCCTCTTCGGGCTCCTCCTCTTCCTCAGGTGACTCCAGATACCGAGAGTCCACTTGTTTCTGAAGGGCTTCGAGTTTACTCTCATAGTCCTGAAAGAAAACATGCAATTCAGATCAAGAGTAGAATGAGTGTGCAGATGAGTTTTTATGTCTGTTTGCATTACATACAGAATCAATGCCAATATTTGCTGTCATTAAACAGAGTCAGAACCCACCAGCCTCTGTTGTTCTAGCAGGTTACTGGCTTCCTCTCTTTCTTTGCGGTATTGATCCTCAAGCTCCTGAAGCCTGAAAGATTTCATTTCAGTCAGTACAATAATATCATCTGAATAAATAGTTGTATTCATCATGATTATAGCAACTGATCAGACCACACCCACCTCTGCTCCATTTCCTGCTTCATGTCGATGCCTTGTTTCTCCAGCAGCTCTCTCTGAGCGAAGGCCCAGTCAACGGGCTCCACGGGTGTCTCAGCACATGGTGTCCTCTCTCGCTCCAGGCGAGCCTGTTCGGGGTCGTTGAAGCGAAACACGTGGCTCTTGCCCATAATGATGCGGTTTCCTTAAATATCCAAAATTAAGCATAAATGTTCACTTCTGACTCATGATTGACGTTGAACAGCTCATTGCAGTGATCCAGCAATAAAAATTACAATACAGATTGCACCACTATTTAAACTGACAAATATTCCCAGCCACACAAACAATTTTAAAATTTAAACAAATTGAATAATTCGTACTTACCAGATCGCAACACAATGGAAGAAGTCACTCTCTTCCCATTGACATATGTCTCTGCTCCTTCACATGGCTCAAGGACAACACATCCTGTTCCAGGAAATGTTCAATATACACATGAATGGAAGGACATAGTGCCATTTTTGTAATTTGTGGATTTTTTTTTTATACACAGCATTGCCATTTTACACATTCAGCTGCCAAGAAGGACTTTACCTTCTCCCTGTGGGCCGGTGGTGCTGCTGAAGGTGCAGTGTTCATCCTTGATAAAATGGCCGCTGAGAACAATGTCTTGGCGAGTCTTGGCATTTTCACGGCCAACCCTGAAGAAAGATTAAAATATATACAAATTCCTGATACCTGCACACACAGTTGGATTTAATCTCAAACTGAAAATCTGTAACTCTTTACTTGGTGATGCCATCTTTGATGTAATACAGGAGACACTCGGACATCAGTGGGTCTTCATTGAGGTTCACCAGATGAGGCGTCTAAAAGGTAAATGTTTTAGTGTTTGTGTGAGTTTGGACAGATCTTGTAAGAGGTTGAGTAACTGTTTGACTTATGTGGATGTAGGACAAGCATCGCACCTTTTTTGGGGAGAATACGCCCACAGTGCCACCATCTTCTCTCATGGCAACACCCATCTCAGCCAACAGGGCCTCTCTACAGAGTTAATCACAGAGTCACAGTCAAAATGTGAAGGATTACATACAGTCATTCAAGTCTTATGGCAGATGTGAAGTGAGAAGATTTTATACTGATACCACCTCTTCCTCTGTTTATCATTCAACTCCCTCTGTTCTGGCAAGTGAACAATTCATGGGCTGCTGCTATAAAAATGCACAGTTACTGGCCACTTCATTAGGTACATCTATTCAACTCCTATCCTTTTGGCTGCTCCATTGTATTCCCCACCAAGGGGCTGCCACAGCAGATTAACCTACATTGGCAACTTGGCACTGGTTTTACACTGGATGCCCTTCCTGACACAACCCTCCATGGTGAGAGAGGCTCATACCCCCACCTGGGATTGAACCAGGGACCTTTCACTTGCAAGGCAAATGCACAAACCACTACGCTACCGGGGACACTAACTGTTCAACTGCTAGTAAGGGCAAATTTTATAATCAGGCCAATCACATTGCAGCAACTCAATGCACAATCACCAGATCTTAATCCAAAAGAGCACCTTTGAGATGTGGTGGAAAGGGAGCTTCAAATCATGGATGTGCAGCTGACAAATCTGCAGCAACTACATGATGCTATCATGTCAATGTGGAGCAAAAGCACAAAGGAATGTTTTCAGAACCTTACAATTAAGGCAGTTATGAAGGCAAAAGAGGTCCAATCTGGTACTATCTAGGTGTGCCTAATGAAGTGTCCAGTGAGTGTGTATCTGTTTCTAAATTATATTCCTGTCTCATTGTATACTGCACGGTAAACAGGACTCTGAAATGTCACCAAACTCTCACAATGCGTAACAGTCATCTCTCTGCCTTTTACAATGCAAGCAACCTGTGGTGTGTACTTCTCTTGAAGCAACTTGGCAGGATAAGACGCAGTCAGTATTAAGAGGCTGTGAAGCTTTTGTTTATTACATAGACAGTGTAAAATAGTTTCACACTCTTCCCATGTGCTAAATTTTTTTGGTAGTCGATAAACAGATAACGTGCAAAAATTCAGTTAAACAAGCTCCTCCTTGCTAAAACATTCAGGAGACATTGCATAGCATCCGAACTATTATACAAGCATGACACAGCACTTAAAAAATCTGTCAAATTGAAATACTGACATGATGGTAAGACAAATTCATCCACAGAGATATAGGAATGCTTGCTTTCACTCAAACACAAAAATGTCAACCTCGCACTTAGAGCAGTTTCTCTGCAGAGTTTCATCAAAGTACTTAATATGACAATTTGTTGTAGTCATATGGGCAAAAACAAGCTAAATTTCCACTTTAAAAAAATATAGCAATCTAACAGTATAATATATCATTAAAAAACATTAGATCCAATTAAAAACAGCCAAACTGTTTAATAGTAAGTAAAGGTATATCCCTGAAAATCTGCAATTTCTTCACGAAAGCTGACCTGACCTGACCCCACTTAACATGATTTGAGGCTACATCCCATAGTCAATTTGTGTTTTTTATACAAACTGGATGATTAGAAACCGATGTATGCAGCAGCAAAGTTGATTCCATATTATACTTAAAATGTATTACCGATTTCAGCCGCAACAGCAGCAGACGGCAAAAGGGGCAGACATAACATGGCCTCACCATTAAAGTATATGATCCCATGATCAATTTGGTTTTTGTTTCATGCAGCAGATTCACAGTCACCAAGATATGTCTAAAAATGTGCGTGTTTTTTTAACAATTTCAGCAGTGGTGGCAATTTAGCAGGTGGCACTGATGGCAGACACAAAATGTCACCATGAAAATGTATGATCTCATGGTCAATTTGGTTTTCCTTTCGTGCAGATTGGACAAACAATCACAGAGATATGGCGAAAAATGTAAAAAAAAACAAAACAAAAAAACAAAAAGAAAAACAATTACAGCTAATGCCACCTAGTGGCAACATTAATCAGTTCCAGATCTCATGAAGGTCTATCACTGTGCAAAAAATTCAAAATTCTTCATCAAATAGTTTTTGCGGTCTCACAATGACACAAAGGATTTGCAGCAGCGACAGCAGCGCTGATGATTCCTTCATATCCCTGCTTTTCGAGGAGATAGTGAATAGTGTGGCTGTGCATGAGAATAAATGAGTCTTGGTTTTACATCCAAATGAAAGCTAGAGGATGAAACACGACATAAATAACTTGGACAAACCTCTCCATACGGATGGCCTCAGTACGGCGCAGTTTCTCTTCCCATGTTTCATTAAGTTCTGCAATGATTTTCTCAGTTTCCTGTTGGTGACACAAAACAGCACATTCTCAACCTGGAAATACTAACTTTGCTCATTCTCTTATTCATCAAGGGCCTTCCCACCAAACTTCTGTGCTTTCTGCTTAGCTCAGTCCCAGTCACACGTCTACGATCTATTTTTGTTACAGTAAATTCATACCTTGAGCCTTTCAATGGCCTCTTCACTGGCCGGACTGAAAATGCGATCATGAAGGTTGCTGATGGAGCCGGCTCGACTGGACAGGGCGGAGAGCGAGGGTGAGGGGCTCATTCCTGTCATGGCGTTGGTCACTGTGGAGAGATCACCCCTTTGATTGACAGCCTGGCGATTATTCACAAAGTTCTTGTAATCGCACAGGTCTGCCAGAAAGAGAGGCGTTGCATGGAAGAAAGCAAGGAAGAAAGGAAGGAAGGACAGAAGGTGGGAGCAGACGCAAGGTATTCAAGGAGGGACATCAGGGATTGTGAGGAACACGCAGGGATACAGATTTAAAAGGAAAAAATAAGGGAACAACAGGGAGGAGTACAAAAAAGAAGAGAAAGCTCAAATAATGGATCAAAGAAGCAAATGTATTTGCTTTCCAAAGCCATCGCAGACAGAGAGAAAAGAGCAACTCAAACTGACAGAGCACTGAATGCTGACTGAATGCTAAAGACCAGAGGGGGTTCTTTCTCTGACAGTGAACTGCACACAAACACAAGCAACAAGCTCACAAGCAGCATGGTTATGACAAATATATACTAAAAAATAAATACATATCACTGTAATGCATATGGAACAAATACACTGTGGTGTTTTTTGTTTGATTTTTTTTGTTCTTTGTGAAGGATGGACTAATGTTTCTAAGCCTTACATCCCAGCAGTGCAGGCCTCTAAGCACCTGACTCACAGCTTCAAATGCAGGAGCTCCACACACAGAGGACCAGATTGCAAAGACAGCAATCTAAAATGGCATCCTCCCAGTCAGTCCTTTATTCCATGGTCACTAATCTTGTTATATAATGAGAAAAATTAAACAGCAGGATTTAAGCCAACCATGAATCTGACCGTTTACGTCATTCTTTTTTCTGCAATATACATAATGGAGAACGGGAACAAAACACTAATGTGGAGGTCACAAAGCAAAGCTTTCCAGTGCATACATAAATGTGGAGAAAAGTATTTTGAGCTTTGGAGAGTGTAGAAATGTATTACCATGGAAATCTGAACGAGTGGAAAAAAGAAAGGAGGCCATTTTTTATGCAACAAGATTTAACCACAAAAATGTTTCTTTTTTAAGGTTTATGTTTATCAAATTAATGCATTATCTGACTTCATGTACTTTATATTCACTCTGGATTGTTAGCTTGGTCTCTGCTGTGGTGGAGAAGGAAAGTTGGCTCGGGATTTATTTCTTTTAGTTGCAAAGCGCAGGCTTACTACAGTTATACACACATTTCAAACCAGGGATGGCAGGACCAGTGCAGCGATATGCTGATAGGACAGAGGAAACAAGAGACTGTGTGAGAAAGACACTCACATCCCAGTTAATCCTCTGTCTTCAATGTACAGAGAGAAAAAACCTTCACAAAAACTCTAAGTGCCAGCTTCCTGTGCACTATGGGTGTGTGTGAGCTGCGTTTCCCTGTGTGGCACTCACTCTCAATGATGTCTCCCAGGCCCTGTGCATACAGCAGGTCTTTGAGACGAGCCACCTCTTCCTTCAACTCACGCACCAGGCGGTTGTTGGGGTCCTCGTTGATCACAGCGTTGCAGCGGATCTGTTTGGCACGATCAGCGTATCTGGAAGTGATGGAGGTCACTGAGGTCAGAAGCCACTAAACTCTAAAACATCATGCTTCAGCCTGCTCATACTGAAACACAAAATAGCTTTTTTGCATATGAGATTAAGCACAGATTTCACATCAGATGCCCTCACTGAAGACACTCTCTCATTTATCGGGGCATGGTACCGGCACTAGGAGGACACTGGCTTGTGACCCCAAGGCTGAACTTGTGTCTGCTTCCAGTTGCGACCCAGAGACTTTTCGTGTGAGGTAAATACATAAAAGAATACACGAGGGGTGTCAAACTTATGGCCCGGCCTACCAAAGGGTCCAATATGGCCCAGAAGATGGCCATCGGTTTTTTAATTCTAACTGTATTTGTCAGTTTTATAGCCTTTTTACTGGTTAAGATGTTTCCTATAGCCTTCCATACAGCAAAGTAGTCCATCCACGGTGGAAGTTTAGGTGTTTTTTTATCATTAGTACTTTTTTCCACTATTCAACGTAGAATTTTCTTGGGGCTTTCTTTTAAAAAAGCAATTTTTTCACTCGTTCTATAATTTATATTTAACACATTTATTTTTTAAAGTTTAAGCCCAAAGATCTTTGCTCATAGGTTTCTTTAATTTAACAGAGCTGCACTTCTTTATAAAGTATAAAAACTGGGCCTTATAGTTGAAACCGAGCATGTTTTTCTTAGGATGTCTCAGGAGCTAAATGTGTAGTTAAACATTTTTAAACTGAAAGAAAAGGGAGGAGTTTAGAGATGGCGTTTTGATAGGTTATTAGACAATAATCGTACTGGTACAGTCCGGTTAAGATCAGACTGTCTCTATGTGGCCCGCAATGTACACTGAGTTTTACACCCATGCACTACAATATAGAGGGCAACCACATTGACCAGGCAATATGAATGTGAAGAGAGAAAGATGCTACTCAACATTCCACTTTTGGAGAAAACATTCAGCTGCATGCATTTTTCTCCAAAAAGGTCAGCAGACAGTTTGAAGTGTCTTTTAATGATTTAACCCAAAGTGAGGTATATGAAGTCCATTTTCCTTTGCAGTATGAAAATGTATGCTGAATATTATCCGAAATCTAAAAATGTCCAAAATGTAAAAAATGTCAAACTTAATAATCCTTAAAAGGGATTTAATGATATTTTCCTCACCGGAGGGTACTGAGAGTTTCATCATAGTTAATATCAGCAGGACTGAGGGCAGCCACCATGGCTGTGCGAGAGTTTCCTCCTAAAACAGATAAAATAATTCATTAATATACACAGAAAATACATTTTTTTAATGGAAAACATTTTTTGGCTGGATTTGCATACCTAAGTTCTCCCTCAGCAGCCACGTGAGCACTGAGTCTCTGTAGGGAATGAAACTCTCAACCTTCTTCTTTTTCTTGTTCTGTCAGCAAAAGAATGGCATATTATTTGAATTTTACCCTGAAAAAACACTCCTTACATCCTGCTTGCTGTTGTAAATCATGCTGTGTAGTAATACTGACCTTGTTTGGTGCTGAGTCCTGAGAAGAGAAGGAGAAACACCAGTATATGTTATGTGAGACAAAATAAAAATTTCCAACAAACCATTTTAGTACAGTGTAAAAAAGTCATACCAGTTCAGCTAGAGCAGAAATAACTTTTCCCAGAGTGGTCAGAGATTTGTTGATATTTGCTCCTTCCTACAAATACAATCAAATGAAAATCAATCACTTCATGTAAACTCTATGGACAAAAGTATAGGGCCACCTAAACATTACACATCCAGGAGCTTTTATGACATCCCATTCTTAATCCATAGGCATTAATACGAAGCTGGTCCTCCTTTTACAGCTACAACAGATTCTACTCTTCAATAAAGGCTTTCTACAAGAGTGTGTCTTTGGAAATTTTTGTCTATTGATCCAGAAGGGCATTTGAGAGGTCAGACACTGATGTTGGATGAGTTGGCCTGGCCTGGATTTGGCCTGGTTCACAATCTCCGTTCTTCTTTATGCCAAAGGTCTTTGTGAGGTGAGGGCTCTCTGCAGGCCAGTCAAGTTCTTTGCACCAAACTCATCCCTCCATGCCTTTATGGACCTTGCTTCGTGCACTTGGCCACAGTCATGCTGGAACAGAAAAGGGCCTTCCCCACACTGCTCCCATAAAATTGGAAGCATAAAATTGTCCAAAATGTCTTAGTAAGTTAAAACACTGAGATTTCCCTTCAAGGAACCGGGGACCCAGGCCAACAGAGAACAACAGAAAAACAGCCCCATAGCATTATTCCTCCTTCATCAAACTTGTGCTAGGGTATGGCCATGGAAGCCCATGCCATGAAGCTCTTGGCACACAGTCTTTGTGCTGATGTTGATTCTAGAGGTTTGGAACGCTGCAGTTGTTGAGTCAGTAGAGTTATGCACAGTGTGCCTCAGCACTCAGCCACCCCCGCTCTCTAACTTTAGATGCTCTGCCACTTTGTGGATGAATTGCTGTGGTTCCTAAATGCTGAAGTAATACCACTTACAGCTGATGGTGGAATATCTAGGAGGGAAGGCATTTCATGAACTGACTTGTTGCAATGTTGGCACCTTTTACAGTACCACACTCAAATTCAGTGAGCGCATTAGAATAACCCATTTTTGCATAAATGTTCGTAAAGGCAGATTGCATGGCTGGGTGCTTGATTTTATACACCTGTGGGACTGAATTCAGTGATTAGGAGGTGTGGCCCAATACCTTTGTCAATATGGTATATTTCTCAATCTATGCATGGGTACACTTTAGAAGTATAAGTATTGTTTTCAAACATTTCCAATTGAAGCAGCAGAGTCATCTCACCTTCAGCCTGGTTCCTTTAGCTCCGGTTGAGTCGGCTCTTTCGCTGCCTGCCAAGTCAACCAAACTGATCTTGCTGACCTACAATGAAAAATGTTTTCAAAGTGAATCACCCTCTATGAAAAGGATTAAGCATCCACCACAGATAATACAATTCACCTGAAACTGACAAAGAGAGTTGGCAGTAAAGTATGGTTACCAGTCAATACAGAAACACATTCAGCAGACAACAATACCGCAAACGGCCTCCTCACAGCCCATAAAAGGTCATAAAATCATTTCTGCCTCAGCTCTCCTTATTGATTTGTTTGTGTCAGAAGCATGCAGATGATTTGTGAGGTATGAAAGTCAGCTGGGCAGTGTGTCAGAACCTTTTCTGACGTGTTGTCCGTCTCCATGTCGTGTTTCTTCTGCGTGAAGATGATGTTGAAGACGGCGTGGGAGCGGCTGCTTGTCTCGTTCATGTTGGTAGCAGCCACAGTCCTGAAGAGTAAAAATATGTACTCATGCATTTCTGTCCATCAATTATTATCTGATCCACACACCCACCATCTTTTCAGTCTAGTAATTAATAAGTTTATCACAGCCAAGCAATTTATCTTGAATTGACAAGCTCAGTCCGTTACCTGGCCTTGTTTCCAGAATCCATCAGGTCCTGGATGTCATTGTAGGAGGTGACGGCTAGCTTGGACAGATCTTCAACATAGGGTCCCATCAGGGGGTGCTCTCTAACACGCAGGTTTCCTTTGTTTTTGGGGTTCAGCAGGTCACGCACACGCTCACAGTAGATCTCCATGTAACTCACCTGCAGGAAGAGGAAATCATAAAAATGTTTTATAAGTTTTTAACCAATTATCATAGGTGATCTGCTGCTCCTGAAACAAAAAAAGATTAAAAATGATTCAGTTGCTTTCTGACTATCTTTTAAAATAACACAATTACAATATGAACTGGCCCCTTTTCGTGTGTTTCATCTAGATTATCTATCTTTTTAAAAACAGGTTAGTTACAACATTGAGATAAACTTGATGTCTGCCAAAATGTAAGCCAGGGTTTAGCATAACTCACCTCCACAGAGTAAGACATGCTGTTGTCATTATTGCTGTCACTGATCTTGGTGAAAAGGTCCTCGCACAACTAGAAAACAAAAATTTGGATTTTGTTTTGTTGACTTCAGGACTCAAAAAATATACATCTAATAGCTGTGCTGATGTCAAGTCTGCACAAACTTGTGTTTTATCATAAGTCAGAGTTGTATTCTGCTTTACCAGAGGTATGATTCCCTGCTGGTCTTTCTCCTGTCGGCCCATCATGGTGTAACTTTTGCCTGCTCCCGTCTGGCCATATGCAAATATACACACATTGTAGCCTTCAAAGGCGTGGAGCAGCATCTCCTCGCCAATGTCTTTGTACACCTGCATCTGGGATGCATAGTTGATGTCCTCGGGCTGCAGACATGGTGATAATATAATAAAAGGGAAAGAGAAATGGAAAATTAGCATTTTTTACAGCATGAATATTCAAATGCACAAACAACAGTGTGCTGAAGGCAAAAAAGTTAGAGCAATTAGTCACTGGTGGTTAGTTTTAGAGCAAATCCTTACATATTGCGTTTCTGATGCAGATATATTTTTGTTTCTGTAAGCTGTAAAACTCACCGTGGTGTGTGACCAATAAGAAAAGTCAAAGTTGAAGCTCTTGTTTTCTTTTGGCTGTTTGGGGTTCAGGATTGCTAAAAAGACCAAAACAGATTGGTTAGAAGCAGAGAAAACTGAACCACTCCAATAACATGTATGTTCTTAATTTTAGGCTCCTCACCTACTGTTTATTAGTTTATATACAGTAAGCTGCCAGATGAAGCCTATGGAAGTATGGACATTCTTACAGTTTATAAATCTATATCTTTACATACAAAACAGTCTTTGTGATTAAATGATGCTTTCCTCACATACACACATTAAATATATGTGTCACCATAGTGTAGTGGTTTACACATTTGCCTTACAAGCAAAAGGTCCCTAGTTCAATTCCAGGTGGGGACACATGCCTCTCTCACCATAGAGGGTTGCATCAGGAGGGGCATCTGGCATAAAAACCTCTGCCAATTACTGATACAGATAAATCTGCTTTGGCAACCCCTTGGAGAATATACAAGGGAGCAGTCAAAGGTACACACACTAAACATATAAACCTGCTGTGTTTAAAAGCTTGTAGGTTTTCTTCTCTTCTTTTTGGTTTTATAATTATTTGCACTCACAGCAACATGTGTAATGACGATACTTTGGTTCTCCCCCACAATCAGTTCAAGACCTAGCTTATCCATCTTTTTATTTTCTTCTGCTTATCTGGAAGAAGCCCATCTCGGGCTGCCATGGGGCAAGAGGCTGGGTACACAGGTTGCCAATCCACACACAGAAAAGTCCCTTTTTTTTGTATATTTCACAGTTAATCCCAACTAAACAGACAGAAAATGAGCACATACTTGATCAGTATGCTGATCAATAGCAGCCTTTTTACAAATACATGACAGCAGTCCCCTCTTTACTGAGTAGGAGCAGCTGCTCTTTTGGCTGCCAACTAAATCCACTGTATAACCCCTTGTGGACAAGTTTAATAAAGCAGCAGCAATTTAGGAAGAGAGGGAGCTTTTAGCACTCACATATATGTGAAGTTACTGAGTTGAAGGAATGAAACCCTGAATCTTCTGGGTTTAATGTGGTCATTAAAAACACTGACAGGCACAGCAAGCTGAAATGCCCCTGCTCTCTCCTTCACTCTTGCATCAGCTGACCTCGAGTCTGGAACCGACCAGAACAACGAGGCCTTGTTGGTCCCTGCAGCTCGTATGATGAGAGAAGAGAGCAGTGGCGGTTGCTACGTCCTACACACACTGACAGGCTTCAGGCCTGACTGAAGCTTTTGTTTTCTTCTCTTGCTGCTGAAATGTTGCATGCCTCCCTGCCCACTGTTATGTTGCTGCAGGACAAAATTGCCTACTAGATGAGGTGAAATTCTAGACTTGGTTCAATTTAGGTCACAGAAATGTGATCAAAACAGCTCCAGAGAATCATAGCATTTCTAGGTTTCTCAACTTAAACACCAGTCAGATTTTAAATGTTACACCTCAGTCCCATCACTATATCAAATTATTATAATTATGCACGTAAACATGGTGTGTCATAGGTTTTTTCTGTCCATTTTGAAACAGCTCTTCCATCTTGCCAAATATGTCAGCACTGATGTTGAACTGTCCTCCATATAGGTTATTCATAATACAGAATACAGAATTAATAGCAACACAATAGCAGCAACTGCTTCTCTGCAGAGATTACAAATATCATTTTTCTGGGAGCTAATCAAACACTTGTCAAATATATCAGACAGACACTGTAGAAGACAAACACAGGATATATTCATCACTTTTGTGTATGTCATATTGTCCAGATGAGGTGTGTTGATGCATTTAAACACTACACCGTATAAAAACCCCATAAACCAGCCACAGGGGCCCACAAGCCAGTGTACTCCTAGTGCCGGTCCCAAGCCCGGGTAAATGGGGAGGGTTGTGTCAGGAAGGGCATCCAGCGTAAAAACTTTGCCAAATCAAATATGCGGCTTCATAAATGATCCGCTGTGGCAACCCCTAAAGGGAGCAGCCGAAAGAAGAAGAAGACGAAGACCGTATAAAAACCCCATCCCTTGTACACAGTTGACAGTATGCATGGTGCATTGCATATACAGTACACTACATTAAATGTATTGTGTCACAGCTCCAGTTGGATTCATTTGAACTTTCTTTTCAATCCCTTAAATTTAGAGTTTTCTAGTGATTGCAGCATCGCTTCAAATCATTATGTTGGTGTTCTGAAAAATCACACAATCTGACTTAAAGTTGGTGGCTATATTTAGCTTTTAGTCTGCAAATTCTTCAAAACTTCAGATATTCTTATAGTCTAAATATTAAATGCAAGAAAAAAATGTCTCAGATGTTTCTCAGTCTATGTGAACCTGAGATTTAAGTCTCCACATCACATTGTATGTTGTATATTGAACCATGATTAGCTTGATAAGGGGGGCAATGATGACCATTTCTCACGCTACACCTGAGGGTTTTAACTTTAAAAAATAGGATTATAAAAGTAATTTTTAAAAATTTCAGTGAGGAAATCTACATCCAAGCTACCAAAATGCACTTCAGTTACAATTTAAACAAGCCCAGTCTGAGACCACACACCTCCATTGTGGCTACACAATCTTCAAATTTCTGTTTTCCTACATCAGTGGTTCTCAAACTGTGGGGCGAGCCCTGCTGGTGGAGCTACTGCAGATGGGGTACAGACGACCAGGTGAAAAATATAAAGTGAAGTGCAGAAAAAACAAACAAGAGTTTACTAATGTTGATGTTATTGTATTGACGATATGCTTCTTTATTTCAGTAAAATTCAACGGGAATGCTTTTTTTATTGTTAGTGATTGCTCTAAACGTGTGGTGTGAGGAGTGAACTTTTTTGGCTTCTAAAGTGGGGCATGCCAAAAAAAAAGTTTGAGAACCACTGTCATAAGTTAAAACATTCTTTGTATTTTCGGATGTATTTGAATAATTTGACAATGAAAACATGCTCTTAGAACATGGAATCATAGTATTACCATTATCAGTTCAAGAGTTATTCAAGAAAAATTAAAATCTGGTCATCTTAACTGGATTAGAAGCTGTTTGGCTACATTAAACTCTACCTAAACTACACTGTCTTAATAATGAGATGGTATTCTTCAAGTCTCTACACGTCTTAGTTACTTTCCCATAGCCTCATATGTGTTAATACCTCAATTTACATAATTTGAATCGCTGGATCCAGAATAGATACTTATCAGTTTGGGCAATTCTCTGGTGCATGTGAAGCTAATATCTGCAAATTTTCATTTTTTCTTTATTGCATTTTGGCAAATTGGAATTATGCATCCTATCTCGACAAATATATGCCATATTTGTAAAGATATGTTGCATAATGCAAAATTTTGCCCAAGCTCAAAATGTTGGATTCAGATCCAGATTGACTCCAAAAGTTAATCCCTTCTAAGTGATTACCACTGGTAAAAAAATTTTCATGCCAATCCGTGTGTTACTCTTTAAGTTACACTGCAAACAAGCAGACAAACAAAGCACAACAAAAACATAACCTCCATATGGTGGAGGCAACAACACCTGCAGGTCAACATATTCAGAGCTAGATCTGCATTAAAATGGACCTAATATGTTATCCTTACATTTTTTCATACTCTGACAATGCTGGGTGCTCACATTAAACATGCTTCAAATAAACAGGCCAGCGTAAGCGCAAGCAATGTGAGCCAAGGACTTAGGTTGAAACTGCGGTTATATTCAGTTTTTTTAACTCTTAAATCTTTATGATGCCATTGAAAAATTATATCCTTAATGTGGTCATCTCAGGCATGAGCACAGACGCTCCACCCACTTGCTGTTCCAATTTTTTGACTGCAAGAGGCAGCCAATCAGAAGAAAGCTTATTTAAAGGGAGGGTGACCTTAACCCAGTGAAGTCTGAGTCATCATTGGTGATGACCCTGACCCTAACCCTAACCCTACCCTAATCCTATATTTTAGAAAAAGTCAAAACCTTTTTTGAGGAAAAAGAAAAAGAAAAAAGCTTTTTTGTGTGTCAGGATGACTGGCACATTCTTTGTTTTCTAAGTGGAAAGACACAGGAGGAAAAGTATTTCGCACAACATATTGTGATTGCATAGGGTTAGGATTATGGTTTGGGTCATCATGGATAATAACTTAAACCTCACAGGATTAAAGAGAAAGGTAAAACAACTTGTTTCAGGCAGTGGATGAACTGATTTGTTGCATCAAGGCTGTGTATATAATAAATAAAGATTTCTTTTTAACTGCGAATCATGCGAAGCTACTTTAACACAGATTACAAGGGCAAAGAAATGCAGCTGAAAATGAACATTTTAGCATTTTAAACACCTCTGAGCACAATTACAATTAACTTTGATTAACTCAAACATTACAGTCAAGCTGACTCCAACATTTTACTGAAAAGTCTCACTACTGGCTGAATTCTCATTTACTCACTTGTGGTGTTTCCAGACATCTGAATGATGCACTTGCTCTCCTTCGAGATCTCCCTGGAATTGAAGGGTCGGACCCTCACCGCTACCTTCACAGAAGCCCCCGCCATGTTGCAGGTTTGTGTGTGTGAGAGAGCAGAAGAGCTGGAGATCCCTGTGGCCACCAATGCACACCCGGCACCTGTGCAAGTAGACAGTGAAAGAGGGATTTAGTGACAGTTATATGACAGCACAGATCATTAAACCTCCATGTCATACTATTTAATAAGAAGATACTGTATGTTGACTTAGTTATGCCTTATTTTTGAGGTTTACAAATGAGGATGGAGCTTTCTTGGCCACAAACAGCTGACTGACACATGACACATTTTCCATTTTTAGGCCCTGAATCACAGTCAGTTTGCCTTCAGGCAGAAACACACTGCTCCCGAATAGGCTGAATAATAACCGGGACATCATTTGGCAAGCAGATCATCATCATCTTTGCTATTCTACAGTAAAATGGCTGCTTATTCTCCATCCATGGCTCAGGGCCTCACTGCTTCAAACCAACGAAAATAACACACATTCCTCCATATCTGTAATATGTCAAATTCAAACAAGCATGTCTTACTAGTTTTCCTTGAGCTTCCTGGACGTGGCTTATTTTCTTTATTCTCTGTCAGTGAACAAACAGGCTGATTTATAATAATTCATAAATGTATGTTTGCTTCGAGACGGCGCGGCGCGCATCTTCACACCCACCCGAGCCTCAGCTGATTAAAAAAAAAACAACTCATTTTTAACATCCGCAGAATACGCGATTATTCATACGCGATGGGGTTCGTTTTGAGAAGAAATTTGCGGTACATTTTTTAAGCCATGTAAATAGTGCCTCCTCCATCTTGCTTTGCCTGCCGCACCTCAAAGACAGGCCGCGTAAACATACCCAGCTCAGACACCAATTCATCCCACACTGCGTCAGAAAGGAGGTCAGCAGGCATTATCACACCTTACACGACAGCCTTTATGAGCCCCCCTGTGTTCCTCTAATTCACTCTTTCATGAAAGCTGCAGGCTTATTCATTAAATGCGCTGCTGAATATTTTTAAGCCAAACATCCGACACCCTGACGCAGCGTCTCTTACATGTATTTAGGCCCCGAAAGCGCAAACACACCCATACGCACAAATTATATCTGCCCAGACACCCATCAGCGCTGTGAAAAATACGCCAGGGGAGCCGTACCACTTACCTCAGCAACTCAGACTCTACAGCCGCAAACGGTGAATCCCACTGCCCATCCAAAACAGCGGCAGGATCCTCTTGTGCGTCCTTCTTTGAATCCCCTCTGCAGCCCGTTATTTTTGGTCTTTCTCTGTCTTTGGTTACCCTACAGCATCATTTCCCTTAACGTATCCATACATGGAGAATCCGCCGGCGCAAAAAGGGGGAGAGAGAGAGAGATGGGAGAGGGCGGGGGGGAGTCTCAGCTTCGGCAGCGGTGCGTCAGTCAGAAAGAAGTGGGAGACTGGATGGGGGGGAGAGAGGGAGGGCCACGCGTATAAACAGGAGGATGGGTGCGAGGATGCTCCGCCGTCAGTCTGTCCGTCAGGCAGTCTGAAAGCAGGGGAAATGGCGGTGCAGCTGTGCCAGGGATGCTGGGAGGCGGTGATGACATCAGCATCAGCATCATCAGCATCGGGCACAGGAGGAGGAGAGGGAGGGAGAGGATGGACATAACTCAGACAAATATGAATAAGAAAGACTCAGACCGGAGCTTTAGAGAGACAGGAATGTTCAAAATGTGCAATATGAACAGTGTTTACTGATCTTGAGGTCCTACAGGAGGTCTTTTTGTGTTCTTTCGGCTCTTTATCATTAATGTTCTTGCTGCGTTCATACAGGTAGGTCCATAAAGATTTTGGATGATAACACATTTTTTGTGATTTTGCCTCTGTACACCATCACAGTGAATTTTAAATCAAACAAATCAAAAGAAAGAGTTGACTGTTTAGTTATTACAGTCATGTTTTTATTGTCTCCCATTTTCAGAGGCTCAAATGGGCCAAACTAATCATTTTAAAGAAGAGGATTGATTTTGATAGTTGGATGAAAATCATTTGCAGCAAATGAATGAAGACTAGAACCCACAGTTATCACCAAATGCTGTGTTTCCTCCCTTGAGATGCTCTGCCAGGCCTTTACTGCAGCAGCTTTCAGTTGCTGCTTGTTTGTGGGTCTCTGCCTATGTTTTCAGTGACTGAAAAGCTGTTCTGCTGGGTTGAGATCAGGTGACTGACTTGGCCATTGAAAAAAAAAATCCCATTTCTTTTCCTTGAGAAACACTTGGGTAACTTTTGCAGAATGCTTTGAGTAATTATGTGAAGTGCTCTCTAATCAGTTTTGCAGCATTTAGCTAAATCTGAGCACTTTAGAATACATCCTGCTACTTCTAACAGCAGTCGCATCATCAATAAACATGAGTGACCTGCTTCCACTGGCAGCCATACATGCCCATGCCATAACATTGCCTCCACCATGTTTGTCAGATGATTTGGTATACTCACATCATGAGTGGCTCCTTTCCTTCTCCATACTTCCCTTTTCCCATCACTCTGGTACAAGTTCATCTTGGTTTGCTGTCTGTCTGATAGGTTTATTTTGTTTTTTAGCCTAATAATGTCCTCCTTTACTTGAACTGGCATTTCTTTTTACCTCATATTGAGACTTTCAGTGAACATTTGACATGGATCAACAGGGGCACAGACCTCACCTGGTACTTTGCTTAAACACATCTTGTGTATGTGATTTAAAATTCACTGTGGGATAATGAAAGAATGCTGAAGATGGAGCTGCCAGGCAGGAGGAGAAGAGGAAGACCACAGAGAAGGTTCATGGACGTGGCGAAGGAGGAAATGCAGGGGGTGGTGTGAGGAAAGAGGTTGCAAGGGATAGAATGAGATGGAGGCAGATGACGTGGCGAAGAGGAAGAAGATTTAAAATCCACTGTGGTGGTGTACTGATGCAAATTACAAAAAAAGTGTCACTGTCCCAAAACTTATGCATTTAACTGTATGTATAGTCTGAGGAGCTTATGTTTTAGAGTTTTGACTTCTTATGCATATATTTGCACTCCGAGTTTAGGTTTTTCCAACTATCCAGCTTAGTTTGTGTATTCATCATATTTTCTGATTCCTGTTTGTCCCTTTATTATTCTAGTATTGTAAATCTTAGTTCTGGTTCTTATCTTAATCTTAGTTCAGAGAGGAGGTGCAGCGGCTTACAGCCTGGTGCAGAGCCAACAACCTGTCTCTGAACGTCAGTAAGACTAAAGAGATGGTTGTTGACTTCAGGAGAGCACAGATTGACCACTCCCCACTGTTCATCGAGGGATCCTCTGTGGAGATCGTCCAGAGCACCAAATTCCTTGGTGTTCTTCTGGCAGAGAACCTCACCTGGTCACTCAACACCAGCTCAATCACCAGGAAAGCCCAACAGTGCCTCTACTTCCTGAGGAGGCTGAGGAAAGCCCATCTTCCTCCTCCCATCCTGACTATGTTCTACAGAGGGACCATCGAGAGCATCCTGAGCAGCTGCATCACTGCCTGGTTTGAGAACTGCACCGTCTCGGATCGCAAGACCCTTCAGCAGATAGTGAGGACAGCTGAAAAGATCATCGGAATCTCTCTTCCCTCTGTCTTGGACATTTACACCACACGCTGCATCCGCAAAGCTTACAGCATTGTGGATGACCCCACACACCCCTCACACACACTCTTCACCCTCCTGCCATCCAGGAAGGGGTACTGGAGCATTCAGGCCCTCACAACCAGACTGT
>VUQH01038570.1:0-12046 GCA_015106775.1 Etroplus canarensis | reverse complement strand
AAACGGTCCGACGTCATAAAGGTGCTATTCACAGATGTCTCTTGGCAACCAAGTCTCAATGACTGTGGACTGTATGCAATCGCTAATGCAGTTTGTGATGCATTTGGAATTGACCCAACTACTCAGGAATATATCACTTCAGATATGCGAAAACATTTGAGTGAATGTTTTGAAAGGAGCGAAATTTCCCCGTTCCCCGCATATGACCGGAAATCAAAATACACCAAAGGAATCCATTTTCAATCCGTCTTAAAAGTATTTTGTAAGTGTAGGATGCCTGAAGACGGACTATACGTGCTGTGCA
Organism: Etroplus canarensis; assembly: GCA_015106775.1. Lineage (NCBI taxonomy): Eukaryota > Metazoa > Chordata > Actinopteri > Cichliformes > Cichlidae > Etroplus > Etroplus canarensis. The sequence continues at coordinate 11,742 of VUQH01038570.1, read as the reverse complement.
CAAAATGCAAGATCTGGTTTCATCCAAAGTGTGAAGGACTCCAGGAAAATGATATCCCGGGTGATGGCACTCCTTACTACTGTAAAAACTGTTGCCCGTGAATAAAATGACACCTTTATATGCTTTCAGGTTTTATTCTTCATTTCCTTTGCCATACAAATATAATATATATTGCCGTCACGGTATAAACATTGTCACGTGTAATAGTATAATTGTCACGGCAATGTGGATCACTGTCGTCACGTCATCACTGGTTGTCACAGGTTTTAGTAGATCCCTGTCACACCTTGATGATTTAACCAGCGTATGCAGATGCATCAAAATTTCTCTGAAATGCTGTCACAGAAATATTATGTCTTTTTTTTTTTAAATTATGGACGTATACACGTTAGTAACTTATATAGAATGTTTCAATAACGTATAGATAACTTATACCAAAGAATGCTTAGCGTGTTGCCAGCGTTCACAACATATGCATAGCGCATTGTCGCCTATTCGCAGTATTCACATCACCATTGCAGTACAAAGTCACCATCACGCCGAAGAAAAACTCGAAGAAGTCTCGTGGACGTGGACGCATGAAGGAACCTTCATCACCCTCACGCTCACCCTGTGATGGAGATGATGCAGGTTCCAACGCCTCTCGGGCATCAGCATCGTAGCTGCATCCATGACCAACACCTACTCTCAGCCGATATGCCATTATACGGTAGCTGTAAGTTAGAAACACGTTCAATAAAGGCTGTGGTCGTCTGGAACACGTCTACATACGTCTACATACGTCATTGTGCACTATAAGTTACACATAGATTCAAAGCACTTTACTCATAGGTTAGAAATAAGTTTTGGTACACTAGACATTATCTCGACATATTTCGACTCATGAGTAACTTACAAGTAACGTGTGTCAATGTGTGTCCATGATCACATAACTTACCTCCAGCTTATGGCCTGCTTATACAAAACTTACCAATAACTTATTCGATGTACGCCTGCATATTCATCGGGCATACACTGGTTAAATCATCATGGTGTGACAGGGGCATGACATTCACTTGTATTACATGTCATCTGTTTGTTTCCACAGTCCTCCAACAGTGTGTCTCCACCCTACCCACCCGAGCCTGGCCTCACCGTAGCCAGCACGATTGACTCTGACCTGTCTACCGTATCTGACCTTCTTCTTTGGGCCACTGAAAGCGGCTTCAACAAGGTGACCTCATACACTGAGGCTGACCTGGCCAATCGCTTTGTGATCCAGCTGGCTGACGGCGGGACAGGTCAGGACTGTTGTGTGTCTCATGTTTTCAACATTTTAGCTTTGGTTTTCCACTCTTTGTCAAATGATTATTAATTGGTTGGCCTTTTGCCAGCTTTGTAAACCTCAGAAATCATCCCAGCACTTATGTTTTTGAAGTATAGTTGGGTCCATAAGTTTTGGGACAGGGTGCATTTTCTGTAATTTTGCCTCTGTAGACCACCACAGTGGATTTTAAATCAAGCAGTAAAATGTGATTGACGTGCAGACTTTCAGTTTTAACTCAAGGGGGTTCTGACAAAAGAATTGCATTAAATGTTTAGGAATTTCAGCCATTTTATACATTTTCAGAGACTCAAAAGTAACGTGACAAACATGAGCCTTTTGGTGTTGCTGAACTGGCCAGTGCATTTCATCTTTTTAAGCGTGTTCCAGATTGTTGTTCTGGCCACTCCTAAAGTTTTTTGCCATCTCTCTGATAAGTTGAGTTTGGTTTTTCAGTCTAATAATGAAAACTTACATCAACATGTCTTTAGATCTCATATTGGGAGTTTCGGTGAACAGCTGCCAAATGCAAGTTCAACACTTGGACTAAACTCCAGATATTTTTATCTGCTTTATTTTTCATAAAATAACGAGGGAACAGGCCTCACCTGGCCATGAAACTGCTTGTCAGTTAATTGTCCCATTACTTTTGAGCTTCTGAAAATGGGGGACTGTGAACAAAATGACTGTACTGTAATTCCTTAACAGTTCATGCAATTCTCTCCTCAACCTCAAAGGCAGCATTTTTAAAAATGAGTCACTGCCCAAAACATTTGGACCTGAATGTATGTAGGATTTGGGAGGGATGACAGGAAAGACGAAGGGCTGAAAGGGAGGGAAGGAATTCATTAGTTTTTATAAAGCTGCCTAAAAACAGTCTGTCGTGCTGGTACACTTATGGTCCAGTTGGACTCATGCCAACAGCCCACAGATCTGGTCAAACTGGCTTTGTATCATTCCTGTCACTCAGGCATACTTGCCACAAGGAAAAAGACAAGGAAATGCCATAGCATTTGAAGGTTAGCGTGCCAAACTGTGAGTCATCCCTTAACAGATACTCTAAACATTATAATTCTGTTATTATAGCAATATAAAAGTACCTTTAACAAAAAATCCTAATGTCAGTCTACCACACACCATTCAACTTTTTGTGCTTCATTCTTAATTGCTCTTGCATTTGGCAGTTGAACTTCCAATCAATATGGCAAGAGATTGATCCCCAGACAGCAAGCATTAATTAACGGAACATGTACAATAATAAAGAGGTCCAGATTCCATATCTGCTGGAAAAGCTGACCTGAGAGTGATTTCAGGTTAGGGTGAACTCTCTGGAGAACTCTGTGCTTCTCATTCAGTTTCAAAGACGTGCAAGCAGATCCATATATTTATACAGAGAACAGCTCTACCCTGTAAATCTGAGTAAAGTGACACGCAGCAGCCAGAGGGGGGGGGGGTTGATATCCGTCACCTGGATGTGACTGACTGAGAGACTGTTTGGGAATTAACAGATTTAATTAGTGTTAGCTGTCAGGGATTGCACAGGGTTTCTAAATTTGCGTGCTTCTCAACAAGCGACTGGATATATTAAGAGGAATTACAAGCAGTGTCTGAAATGAACTGACTCACCAACCAAACCAAATCTACCAGCACCTGGGAGATTCAAATTTAAAAAACTAAATAACATGAATAAAAATCACTGGCCAGAGTTTTTAAACCAGCCAAATAATAATAGTTTTCCTACATTTCACTGAGATAATGTTTTATGATGAATACAAACCACCAACCTTTAACTGGAAGATGACCTGCCCTTCTTCCTGAGCCAAAACCACACACACATTGATGCAAAGATGAAAATCCATACATGAATGTGTGTGCTGTATGTCTGTGTGCGTTTTAAGCACTATGATACTATGTACACTATGTACCCCCCCAGTTAAAACCAAAGACTTAACCCTGAAGTCACCTAAATGAGCCCAAATCCTGCTTCATAGTACAGAACTTTGGTAATTCCAAAAACTAACAAACTGCTCCAGACTTCACTTGGGACAACCTACCCTAAAGGGTCTCAGTACAGTTGTTTTGGCCCATGTCCAAGTTAGTGTGTAGAGACCTTCCCAAATGAATGGCTGTCATGATTCAGTGTGTGTGGGATAGTTGCAGACCCAAATGCAGACCAAGGAAGGCATGAAGTGGCAAGCAGAAGCTTTACTGCTGATAGCAGTCCTTTACACAATAAGTCAGGGAATCACTGCAGACAGCTTACAGGAAACAGGAAAAGAGGAGCGCACATTGTATGAGGGACAATGAACAGAAGAGAGACAGGGGTATAAATACACACAACTAAACACAGAGGCAAGAAAACTCACAAAGAACAGGGGCAGCACAGGGGAGGCTGGAATAATAAACCCAAAACTCAAGAACTCAGGAAGCTAAACTGCAACCAAAACACCATGAACCCAGATCACAATGAAAAAGACACGAGTCAGAAACTAAGCATCCTGAGAAAAAACATAAATCAATAAAATCCACAAACCAAAACCCAAAAATCCACAGACAATGACAGTGGCAGGGGAATGAAAGGTGGGAAATTGGTCCAGATTTACCGGTTCAAGATCAGATGTTAATGTACCTTTACAATGCTGACATTTTAAAAACTCCAAAAACCACATATATGGACTAAAGACTTAAGTAATTTCCCCCCGGGGATTAATAAAGTATTCTGATTCTGATAAAGTATTGGGCTACCAAGTTTTAATGACATCAAGTTCTAAATCCAAATGTATTGAGTTGTTCCACCTTTGCAGCTGCAACAGCTTCCACTCTTCAGGGAAGGCTTTCTACAAGATGTTGGAGTGTGTCAGTTTTTCCCCCATTCACCCAGAAGAGCATTTGTGAGGTCAGACACTGATGTTGAATGAGAGGGCCTGGCTCACAATCTCTGTTCTAGTTCATCTCAAACGTGTTGGATGGGGTTGAGGTCAAAGCTCTGTGTGAGCCAGTCAAGTTCTTCCACACCAAACTCATCCAACCATCAACTTATGGAGCTTGCTTTGTGAACTGGAGCATAGTCATGCTGGAACAGAAAAGGTCTTTCCTCAAACTGTTTCCACAAAGTTGGAAGCAAAGAATTGCCCAAAATGTCTTGGTGCATGAAGATTTCCCCTTCAACCCCACACAAACAACTCCATTTTATTATTCCTGCAGTTGCTTGGCCATGGAAACCCATGACATGAAGGTTCTATCACACAGGTTTTGTGCTGATGTTAATGCCAGGAGATTTTGAATCAGCAGAATGTTGACCACTTTTACGTACTATGCAGCTCAGCACTCGGCAACCCCCTCTCTAACCTCATGTAGTTTCAAGTTGCACTTGATGGCTGAGTTGGATGTTTCCATTATTGCAGTGTTGGCAGTACCACGCTCGTGAGCTCTTTAGAACAACCTAATCTTTTACAAAGGTTTGTAAAGCCAGACAGCATGGCTAGCTGCTTGATTTTATACCCTCTCGCCTACATAATTGTAACGCCTTCCATTGTTTGCCTACAGCTGATGCAAAATGCAGCTGCTCAATTTTTAACTGGTACAAGCAAACAAGACCCCATAACTCTGGTTTTAGCTTCTCTTCACTGGCTTCCTATTAGTTTACAAATTCATTTTAAAGTTTTTAAGTCTCTCAGTGGTTGTGCCCCTTTTTACCCTGTCTGAACTGTTGCACCTGTACGTCCCGTCTCGTTCTCTCAGGTCAGCAGACCACAACCTTTTACTTGCGCCAAACTCCAAACACAAACTGACGAGCATTCGAGTTTTCTCAGCTGCAGCTCCAAAACTGTGGGACGACCTACCACTCCACGTCCGACAGGCTCCTTCTCTGGCTGTTTTTGAATTCCATTTAAAAACACATTTTTACACCTTAGCTTTTAACTCAGTGTAAAATATTGCCAGCAGTTTTATCTGTCTCTGTATATGTTACTGTCTTTTAGTTACTGGCCTGTGTTGTCTTTTATGTCTTTATGTTTGATGTACAGCACTTTGGTCAGCCTTGTTGTTGTTTTAAAGTGCTTTATAAATACATTTTTATGGTATAGTATTTTACACACCTGTGCAATGGGACTTGAATTCACTGAACATGAGCTTTGGCCTAATACCTCTGGCCTCATAGTACACAGTGTTATTCTTGTTCTTTGTGGCCTGTAGAAGTTAGATTTTATGGCTGACTTGTATATCCTGTCTTCAGGTCTTTATTGCTCTATTGGCTGTTGCAAGTGAGGTTAAGTTTAAACAGCAGGATTATTTTACCAACCAGAGGGCCAGTGTGTGCATCACAGCTTATTTAATTATTCTTAAGTTTTTTACACAAAAGCATGCAATCCTTGATCATTTGTGCACAGAAAAGCAACATGGTTGCAGCCACAGAGATACTCTGAGTTACTGATTCGAGGACTTAAAATTTCATCCTGCACAAGTATCTAGTTCCAGGAACAACACTGAAAATACACTGACTTTAGCCTGTTATTTTAAACAGCCGAGCGGCGCTGGTTAGCTGTGAAATATGTTTAAGAATCATGAAGCCAATGCTTTCTGGGAAGAATGGAGAGATGAGCTCATTAGCCAACTGTGTGTTACATAAGAGGACATTTACTTTTCCCTTCATCTCATATCCATGACTAGGCAAACAATAGAGCATCAACAGTTCCTTTTCCATCACCACAAACAAGGACAGATTTCACTGATGTAAAGATGTGCTCGTCAAAACAGAAAACACAGCAAGTAAAGGAAATGTGCAGCAAACTGTTGACTAATTCAGGCTGTTTGTTCTTCATCTAGGCCAATGCTCAGTTTATGATTAAGGGACATTACAATCAGGCAGAAAATTGAGTTTGCTCAGTTGCCTGAGGTTAGTGATTTAATCTGAACAGTAAGAACGAGCACTGGCCTGTTTGGTTTGGAAATTTTTAAAAAATAAAAATGGGTGAATTATTACATTTTTTAGCCAACCAGAATGTCAGTGCAGCTCATTCAGCTCACAATGCAATTCTCAGGTTAGTGGAACGTGTGAAGTACAGAACAAAAATGAGACGTTTCCTTCTCACCGATTGGTTGTATCACACAACGTGATGAGAATTAAAACCCACTGAGAAGTCAAGGAGGCTCTAAAACAATCAAATCTAGAAGAACAGCTAATTTAAACCTAATTTAAGACATTATTATGCACTTATTATGCGTAATAAACAGCATTTATGTACAGATGGCAGAGGGGCACATGCAAACACTCATTTTTTGAACATTACAGAGCAGACCTATATGGAAATGAAAACATGCACATAAAAAACAAGTATAGCCTTGAGCAGAATTTGGGCGAAGGCCCGTCAGGTGATCGTTGTGCGCAAGTTTCTCTAAAATTTGACCAATACTCTGGGAGGGGCCGTGATTCTTGTGAAACGTGGATGAGCAGTTCATTCAACCGGGTGAGCTAATAAAAAGCATTAAATTCACTATTTTTTGTGACACCTTTAAAATGCTCAGCTAACATCAACATCTCTGTACGTTTGCCTTAGCAGAGGATGATGGCGTGCTCGTCAGCTGCCCAAGAATTCAGAAGTAATTTATGATAGCTCTTCGCTCATGTAATAGTAATTGTGGCAAAGCACGGTGCTCTGGTCTGGCGTGGGTACACACTTTCAGAGCCAAGCTGCACCGTTTGTTTTCCAGACCGCCTCATTAACAGCTCTGCTCAGACTCGCAGGTGTTTTCACTTACTGCTGATTAGACCTCTGCCTCTCTAACATGGGCAGAGCTCTAATGGGAATTACTAATAACTTTCACAATGACTCAAATGGAGGCTGAAGCCCAAGCAGCTCAGTGGAATTCTGCCATCATTAGTTCTGTATTAATTGCAAGTTTTTCCTGCTGAGTAAAACACCTCCAACAGAAGTTTAATCTTTCCAGTTTCCCCAGCAGGTGGAGCAAGGCTAACAGGTGCAAATGTCAATCAGTGACTGTCTGTGCACGCCCACACTGTTGTCTGGTCAGATGAGATCTGCTCAGGTGAAATCACTGGTGTGGGTTTACTAAAGCCGAGCTTTAAAACAGAGCATTGCAAAAACTTAATGCCATATTAGTTAAATACAGAAAACAAACCAACGCGTTTTAGGCATATACGATGCTCCACTGCCCTTTGTGTTTTCTCCCTCTCTCCTCTTTTCTCTTCTCCATCTTGGTTGCTTCTGCTTGGAGTAATTGGTGGCGTGTAGCTTGAGAGGAAGGCTCTTCCTTCCAGATATTGTGGCTCTTCTGCTGTTTCAGCTCCTGTGAGATTTTAGGTTTTTCTCTGATCCATGTTTGGGAGCTCATGGCCTCCCTTTGCACCTACAGACATTCCATGGTGGAGGGCTGCACCAGCAGTCGCTTTATATAGATCTGTGTCACAGTCAAAGAACTCCTTGGGCAGGACACTGAACCCCAAATTGCTCCCAAGGCATCCATCAGAGTGTGAATGTGTGCATGATGGTTAAATGTGTTTAAAGCACTGCATGAATGTGTGTGTGTGAGAATGGGACTCATAGTCACAAAAAGCACTTCTGAGTGCTCAGTTAGAGTACAAAAGCGCTATATAAGTACCAGTCCATTTAAAAACCGGACCAACAAGCCAAACCTGAAGAACTGAAAGAAAGAAGTGATGGATTTTTAAATTGCCCCGATGATTTTTTTTATCTAATAACTGTAACCACTGACACAGACCCTTTAACTTCAGTATTAGCACTCATTAGAATCACAGATACACCTACATGTATACATACACTGTCATAACACTGTCTTTAGACTACTGTGTTCCTGTGTGTTTTAGTTCATCCATTCCCTTCATTGTAGCCCGAGGAGCCACAATGTTTCCATCCTTATGCACCACTGTTATTCCACAGCAGAGACACAGTCATTAATGAGGTAATAATTCATGCCCTGGTGAAATTGGTGGCTGAAGCGGAAGGCTTCCGTGAAACTGTGGCGAAAACAGACTGATGGGTGTGTTGGTGGACTTCATCTGTTCTTACTCATCTGTACTGCACCTGTTGACCTGATGGTTTACAAATACCATAGTCCTGATATCATTCTCTCCTGACCAAGTTATATCCTGTATCGAATCAATTTCTCCACTATTCCCATCAAGAAAATGTAGAGCAAATTAGCATTTAACCTTAAGAGTATAAAATATCAAGTGGATATCAATGTTCTTGCCAGGGCTGCTCTGGCCTTTGGAGCTCTTTGAGGAGCTGCCATGAAGTGAGAGGGAGAAAATATGTGGTCCTGGAGAAAGGAAAGGAAAGGAAAAGTTACCCAGGAAAGAGGCAACTTAATGCTGTTTAGCTGCCAGTTGCAATACAGCAACCAAGGCAGCTCGGTAAATAAAGGAAACGGAAGCTGCTGCCACAGGCTTCCAACACCATGGTCACATTATTGATGTTGGCACAACTTCAAGTTCCTGAGCTTGAAGTCTACGTTCTGTTTCTCAGAGAAGGTGGGAACTGGTGTCCTATCATGCCACAGACACAGGCTGGTTTAAACGAGCAGTGTGTAACAATTAAACTGATAGATTATCAGAAATTGAGTCCAAGATACATATTCATACTTTTATAGTGTAAAATGACTCGAGGATCATTATTGTTGCGTTTTTGTTCACTTATGAAAAGATATTTATATCTACAATGTTAGCAGGTCCCTTCCAAGGAAGCTAGCATGTTGCACTGTCATGTTTCTACAGATGTTCTGAACAGATGAAAAGAGTCCAATGCTAGCTTTCACATTTCTGCTCAACTGGCAACTATCATTACTCATCAAGTACAATCTTTTACCTTTGTGGTATAAAAACTGAACTTCTAACTCATAAATCTTATTCAGTTCAACTGCATTTCTAATTCCTGATAATACGACTCCAATCCAAAAAATGTTGGGACACTGCTACTATAAATAGAAACACAGTGCGATGATTTGCAAATCTCATAAACCAATATTTTATTCACAAAAGAATATAGAAAACATATCAAAGGTTAAAAGTGAGACATTTTGCTGTTTCATGAAAAATATTAGCTCATCCTGAATTTGATGGCAGAAACACGTCTCCAAAAAGTAGGACATGTCCATGTTTCCCACTGTTTAGCGTCCTCTCTTCTTTTAACAACCGTCCACAAACATCTGAGAACTGAGGAGATCAGCTGCTGGACCTTTGGGACACGATTGTTGTTCCATTCCTGTCTGATATAGGATTCCAGCTGTTCAACAGTCCTGGGTCTTCTTTGTGGTATTTTGTGTTTCAGTTGGTGAGAGGTCTGGACTGCAGACAGGCCAGTCCAGCACCTGGACTCTTCTACTACGAAGCCATGCTGCTGGAATAGCTGCAGTATGTTGTTTAGCATTATCTTGCTGAAATATGCAAGGTCTTCCCTGAAAAAGACGTGGTCTGGAGGGGAGCATGCGTTGCTCCAAAACCTGTATCTACCTTTCAGCATTGATGGAGCCTTTCCAGATGTGCAAGTTGCCAGTACCATTGCAACTAATGCACCCCCATACCATCAGAGATGCGTCTGAAGAGTCTCACCAGAACACGAAACACCAAAGGTGTCCAAGGCAAGGCTACAAGAAGAAAGCCACTACTCCCCAAGTATACCAGTGCCTGTCTGCAGTTCGCTAAAGATCACACAGAAATGCCATAAGGCCGTTAGAACAATGTGTTATGAGCAGATGAGCACAAAATAGAACCATTTGGTTTAAATGAGCAGTGGTGTGTTCAGATACAGGAACACTGCATTAGAACATTTGTCCACCCATAAAGCACAGTGGTGGTATCATATTTGGGCTGTAGTTGCAACCAAGCACAGGGCCAGACTATGACGTAAGCCGGGCCTTCTTCACAAAACCTAAAACCCCAGTCAGCTGTAATGGGTATCAGAGGTTATCAGCTTTGTATCTTAACCCTGGTTTCTATGGTGTTATTTTTGTTTTAAAGAAATGTATTTTTCTGGACTATTATAGTGCCGTTGCATTGTTTGGATACAGATTTGGGCAAGTTAATGCTGACTGGGCATTCCCTCCTCAGTCTGGCTTCGCTCACAAGAGAAGCAATTTTTTTTTTTTTTTAATTTACTCTGCAGCTAAAGAAGGTATGACAGAATCAAATAATGGCCCTAATACTACTACACCACAGCATTACTTCCATTACTTTCAGCTAGTGGTGCAAGAACTTTGGCCAAAGCAAAGCGACAACACTATTATATTCCATAAATGGAGTAACAAAACAATCATAAATTATAATAAAATGCCTAGAACTCGGCCACTATACTGCCACCTTAAATCTGAGCCTGTGTGACCTTAACCCTTGACCCCACAATCTCATAAATGTTATCAGGTCTTCTACCCATCATAAGTATTAGTCACACAAAGTTTGAGAAAGATCCAGCAAAGCTCCTGTTGTGGTAAGAAGACGGACATAAGACTTCTGTGGCCGAGGCATCAAAATAACTGAAGATACGAAGTGAAAATGAGCTTCATTCAATTTATAATTAAACATCTTTACTTTGTTTAGCTACATTTTAATGTTTCAGTGATGCTGCAGATACAGAGCTGACTGGAGACCAAAACAGTCAGTTAGGATTTCTGCATCCAGTTCTGTGGCTGGATGGCTTTGTGCAGAAAGAGTTGAGATGCAGAGAGCAGCAATGCTGAGAGCGGGAGTGACATGCTGCGGCAAAGTGTGCAAATGAGCAAATGCCAACAAATGAGTGAGAAAGGATATCACTGTGCGTCTAATACCAGCAAACACAGAAATACATTAGTTAAACACAAAACTGATTTCTGTTTGCTCACATTAAGTTGCCCCACTGTGTGCTCAAGATAGAGGCACAACAGTAACACCACAGGCTTTCTGCTTCAGTGTGCATACTCACTGATTTAGATTGTGGCCTGAAGAAAGTGAAATAAATTTCGCTGAATATTTTTAGTGGTAAAATGTACCAAAAATGGCATTGTTCAAAACTGTACTCTGTTAACTGCGATCCCAGCAGTGTAAAACAGACTTATCTGCTAATTAGGACTTCTTCTTCTTCTTCTTCTTCTTCTTCTGCTGCTGCTGCTCCCGTTAGGGGTCGCCACAGCAGATCATCTGCCTCCATCTCATCCTATCCCTTGCATCCTCTTCCCTCACACCAACCCTCTGCATGTCCTCCTTCACTACATCCATCAAACTTCTCTGTGGTCTTCCTCTTCTCCTCCTGCCTGGCAGCTCCATCTTTAACATCCTTTGTCCAATATGTCCACTATCCCTCCTCTGAACATGTCCAAACCATCTCAGCCTGAGCTGTCCCTCTGATGGACTCATTTCTAATCCTGTCCATCCTGGTCACTCCCAGCCAACATCTCAACATCTTCAGTTCTGCCACCTCCAGCTCCACCTC
>VUQH01038569.1:0-20687 GCA_015106775.1 Etroplus canarensis | reverse complement strand
CTCCATCTTCAACATCCTTTGTCCAATATATCCACTATCCCTCCTCTGAACATGTCCAAACCATCTCAGCCTCACCTCTCTGACTTTGTCTCCAAACTTCTCAACATGAGCTGTCCCTCTGATGTACTCATTCCTAATCCTGTCCATCCTGGTCACTCCCAGGGAAAATCTCAACAGATTCAATTCTGCCACCTCCAGCTCTGTCTCCTGTCTTTTTGTCAGTGCCACTGTCTCCAAACCATACATCATAGCAGGTCTCACTACCATCTTGTAAACCTTCCCTTTCACTCTTGCTGCTATCCTTCATTCACAAAGCACCCCTGACACTGGTCTCCACCCACTCCACCCTGCCTGCACTCTGTTCTTCACCTCTCTTGTGCTCTGTCCATTGCTTTTGATGGTTGATCCCAAGTATTTAAACTCATCTACCTCACCACCTCTACTCCTTGCATCTTCAACTTATGAATATAAGCATAACTATATATAATTACAGAGGCACTATGCTAAATGATTTGCAAGATGTTAGAAGACTTGCCAGTTTGATATTCTGATCCAAAGAGTGATCTAATATTATAGTTTTTTGCAGTTTAATGTTCACCTGCATTCTTTTGATCATCATTAACTGCTCCACTAGCGGCTGTGTGTCTCCTGTCAAATTCATAGTCCCTTCCAGCATGATGAAGGCATGGATTGAAGGAAAGGAGGCATGGACTGGAGGATCACATTGCTCAGACAGCATCAGGGGAATACTGAGGAAAGAGTGAAGAAGCAGCACAAGGAAGATGGATTATAGCTGTCTATAAATGAAACTGTTGCCAGGTTTAAGCTCAGGAGGCTCATTAGCCCTGTATCATCATGAAAGTCTCACCTTTTAACTAGGGACAAGCTCTCTTCTAATTTAGTACTCAGTGACAGGTTCTGCACACTACCAAGACCATCTGTCAACTTAATCACTGCTTGCTCTACATTGCTCCAGGAACCTGTGGAGGAAAAGCAGCAGAAACACTGTAAGATGCCACACTCAATACAAAACCACACATTAAAGATTAGGCCAAAACTGATCATTTCAGCTTGTGCGCTTATTGTATTACATCTGCTAACCTCCAATATTTTCAATAATTGTTGAATATTTCAATTTTTAAATCGTAACCCACAAAAAAAGTGTTTACCTTAAAACAAAACCCATTCTAAAACCCAGAGATTCACCATTCAGGGAAATGTCTGACTAGGTAATAATGACAGACTATGACAATAAACTCTATGACCAGGGTAATGGACCCTTTTTAATAATTTATACAGGGCAAAACTGGCATCAAATAACATAAACATATAAATGTGCTTATACATTAACAATTTTCAGTCCTAATCCACTGAGCACAACACTGTGTATCCACAAACACCCACACACTAATCTATCACCTTGATCCTCCAGTCGGGCAATGTGTACCAGAGCTCTGTTCCTGGTGCTGTTCATCAGACCGTGGAGCCTTTCCTGGCAAGCTCCAAGACTGGTCTCTGTGCTGACTGATGGACCCAGTTCTCTAAGCTTGTCACAGTACCACGTGCAGCCCTGCAGCAGCCACACTACCACTCCCAACAGAGCCCGACACAGCCCAATGCACTCCTCTGCTTTCCCATGGCAACTGGATGAGTAAGAAACGAGAAGCAGTGAAATTTTATGGTGCAAGAGGTTTTTCTGAACGTCATAAAACATTCTTGCTTTCACTTTTATTATAAGAATTTTAACGAATTAATTAACATTGATGCAGATGTGCTAGAAAAACATACTTACCTAAGACGATGGCAGAACATGTCCATTATTTCTAACAATGACTTGACACAGAGCTCCCGGGAAAAATCATCAAACTGTTATAAAGAAGACAAACATGTTAAATTCATTCACACCTTATAGTAAAAATGCTCCATGCCCTAAGTTGCCATGAAGCATGAAACTACCTTGCTGATAGCTGTGAGCACGCTGGAATAAGACACCATCTAGAGAAAGAGAGGAGAGCATTCACAAAACGCACAACAACCTGTTCAGTTATACAATTTTTAAACATAACTGTGCTTTTGTCTTACCTGAGAGCTTATGGCATATTTAAGGTAAGACAAGATGAGTGGGTTGGGAGAAGGTCCAATCATCGCCTGCTCCATTAGTGCCTCTGGAATACACATTTAGAAGCATTCAGATCAACAGCAGAAATGAAAAGAACCGATGTATTGCAATAAACTGTTACGAACCTGCGAGGTTAAGGTAGTCCCATGTTGCTCCCTTTGGAAAATTCTTCTTGATGTTGATAGCCCACTGGTAGTCACTCCAACGCTCTTTCCATGCCTGCAGAATGGCTTGCTTCAAATTGACCACCTTCATCCTGGTACACATTAGCACACAACTGTGAATAACACCATAACTCTATCACTACTGATGAATTAATAACAGTCGAGCTTGCTTTATGCAATTTATTAGCTCTCTTATTTTGCTGTTAGCTAATAGCTAGCTCATGCTATTCGCTGCGGAATGAGTTAAAATAATCTACTTTTGTCCCATTTTCACAGTAAAATAACAGCAAACCCAACCTTACAGCGGCAGAAAATGTGATGCCTACCTGATCTTTTGAGTTTGTTAAAGCGCAGGCTAAAATACATTTGTTTATAGAGCCTGAGCTTCACAATGCAAGAGACGTTTGCTACAAGAGACGTAACCGTTCATTGGTTAACCTCCCGACGTTCGAGTATTCTTTGCGCGGATTGGTTGGAGGAAGGAGCAATCGCGGAACAGCAGAGTTCCTCTCCACTAGATGTCGCTCTTTACAAGGTTAGTAGTCAAACCTCAACCACAGAATTTGCTTTTTCCTGCAAAGTCACGAGACAAGGTGAGCAAAAACTTATGCCATGGAGTTTTTAATTAACATTAAACCAGCAACTGAAGAAATGTACTAACATAATTTATTGGTTTGAGGTGTTTTCTGTTTGTTGGTGAAAATGTGGAGTGTATTACATGGACAAAAGTATTGGCTACCAACACATTATACTTACAGGAGGTTTTATGACAACCCATTCTTAATCTATAGGAAATAATACGGAGTTGGTTCCCTCTATGCAACTATAACAGCTTCCACTCTTCTGGGAAGGCTTTCTACAAGATTCTGGAGTGTGTCTGTAGAAACCCATGTATCCAGAAGAGCATCTGTGAGATCAGGCACTGATGTTGGATAAGGAGGCCTGTCTTACAGTCTTTGTTATAGTTCTTCACAAAGGTGTTACATGGGGTTTAGGTCAGGGCTCTGTGTGGGCCATTTAAGTTCTTCCACGCCAAACTCATCCAGCCATTAATATTTCCCTGCACTGGAACTAAGGGCCCAGGCCAACTTCAGAAAAACAACCCCATAGCATTATCCCTCATCCACTAAACTTTATAGTCAGGCAGTCAGGCAGGTAACATTCTCCTGGCATTAACCAAACTTATACTCTTCCATCAGACTGCCAGTTAGAGAATCATGATTCATTACTCCACAGAACATGTTTCCAGAGTCCAGTGGCAGCATGCTTTACATCACTCCATCCAACAGTTTTGCAGCTACTTGGCCAAGGAAACCCATGAAACTCCCAGTGCACAGTTTGAGGAGCAAGGTTATTATAGTTAACTAAAACTAAACTAAAAACTAAAACTACACAAGATGAATAATTTTAGTTTACTGAAATAAAAATAAAAACTAGACTTTTGGGAAAAATAAAAAATAACTAAAATGACATTGTGGGCTTAGGAAACTAACTAAAATAAAATAAAAATATACAGGAAATGACCTTAGTTCTAGTCTTTGTTCGTTGGATTAAATTTGGTCAGACAGCCTGTCTGATAAGGTTTTGGTGCATTTGTTTATCGAGACTCAGGACAGCTACATGATTGTGACTCATCTGCCTTCACAAAGTCTTGTGTTTGTATTGTAATTTTTGATCTAAACTTCTTAAATCTTCGCCTGACAAACACCATCCATATTATAATAATTAAGAAAACTGAAGCTAGCACTGAAACAAATAAAAACTAAACTAAAAGTAAACATTTTCAAACAATAAAAACTAAACTAAAAGGAGCAAACCCACTCTGGAAACTAACTGAAACTAAACCAAATTCAAAACAAGCACCCAAAATTAAATGAAAATAAAAACAAATTAAAAAATACAAAGCTATAATAATTCTGCTGAGGAGGTTTGGAATGCTGCAGGTAGTGAGTCAACGGAGCCTTGGGAATTTTTACATACTATGCACCTCAGCACTCACTGACCCTGCTCACTTTAGATCAGATTGTGTAGAAGCTACTAGCAGCAGCTGCTCACTTAGTTCCAAGCACCAGGCTGGTTCTTACAACCAAATCGGTCTTTCGCAGTTGTTGTTCCTAAACTCTGGAATAGCCTCCCTCTCCAGATCAGGTTATCTGCCTCACAAACAGTTTTTAAACCTCAGCTGAAAGCTTAGCTCTCCTCTTTAGCCTTCTTGGTTTAGTTCTAATTTACAACCGAGCCATTCTTTTATCAGTATTGGTTTTTATCTTAATCATTCACTATTACGTCTTTGACTGTGTTCCCTTACTGTTTTGTTGTCTAAATGTAATTTTATTTTATTGATTGTTGTACAGCCCTTTGGATGTTTGTTGTGCTTAAATGTGTTATATAAATAAACTTGACTTAACTTGTAACTTTACATGGTCTGCCATTTCATGGCTGAGTTGCTGTGGTTCAATGCAATAATACTACTTAAAATTGATCATAGCATATCTAGAGAATAATTTTCACAAATTGACTTGTTGTAACAGTTTCATTCAATTATACTAACACACCCAACTTCAGGGGGTTCTTTGGGGAAAAAAATCTTTCACAAATATTTGTAAAGGCAGACTCAAAGCCTAGGTGCTTAATTTTATACACCTGTGGCAATGGAACTGAATGAAATACCTGAATACAATGATACAAAGAGGTGTGGCCCAATTCTTTTGTCCTTAAAGTGCATATTTCAGTGTTATGCTGCTATTTATTTCTATTCTACAATATTTACTCCACACACAAAACTAAAATTTGTATGCTACTACATTTATTTAAAATTTTTGTCACTGTTTTTTTGCACATTTATATTATTAATGTAAAACATAAATATATTACTCAATGATGGTAGATTAATACAGGGTGTTTCAAAAAGCTGGTCCCGATATGAAATCACTATATCTCTGTAAACCACAAACTGCTAGTGAATAAAACATTTAATACATAAAAGGATGGGGCATATAGTTTCAAAAAAACACAACTAACTATTTTTAACTTTGTGTAATTGTCCCATGTTACTATCAAGAAATATACTGTATTGAAATTCGTTCCATCTTTTTGAAACACCCTGTATTGTAAATTAAGCTACCCAGCATTATGTACAGCTAGCTACAGCTACCTGATTAAAATACGTTCTATTAAGTCTCACTGTCAGTTGTAAGGTTATGATGTGTTATGTGCTATAACATTGTTGCATTTATTTTTGATCAGTTATCTTGTCCATGCATAGAGTGAAATGCATTGTTGTCTTACATAACCACATCATTCAGCTGTGTGATTCACTACAGATTCACTGCAGTATTTTTTTATGCCGTGAAGCCCTTTTCAGCAGGCTTTTGTCTATTATGACACACTGTAGAGGCAGGGAAAGAAAGCAAAACAGGACATATGTCTTTAAAACATTTCAGGCCCTTGTTAAACCAGAAAGAAACACAGTTACAGAGGAATAAGAATTATGTGCAAAGGCTGAAGTGGTTCCTTTATTTATATGTAAAATGCAGTGTTCCTGTTAGAATAAATCTCACAACAGAAGTCTCCTAGAACAAAATTTATTCAGAACAATGCTGAAAGTGTTATTAATATAAAAAAAACTACTCATGTATGAGTTTCTCTGTCTTCTTTTTGCTTTTGCCCTCAGATCTTTTTCAAGTTAAAAGGGGTAGTGTTCTCTATACCAAAACCACCCAACTATTTCTGCAAGGAAAGATCCTGTATTGAGTTTATGGCAACAAAGACCCTCATTCTGCCTGACATTGGAGACGGTGTCCTGATAGAGCAAGTCCTGTATCCTGGGACCTAGCTATGCCAGCCAGTAAGAGATGATCCATGCGTCCTGGCAATGTCTTGGTAGGTTGGATAGGTTATGAAGTTGTGAGGTGTGTGTGAGTGTGGAGGTGAATTTGGGCAGAATGATCTTATCCCCTTAGCCTTTTACATAGTGGAGAGCTGCATTAGTGGAGGGTACTGACAGATTTGAGTCTACCCTAGGGAGAATAGAGAGACTGAAGTCACAACTCTGTCTGTTCTCATGACTTCACTGCTGGGACAGACCCAGGTTTGCTGACTGTTCTGTTCTGTATAAGCTATTGACTTATTCAGTTATAATGGGACTCACATGTTTAGTTTGTGGTACCCAAAGGCCCTTAAAATTACCTTGTGAAAGATTTCATTGAAAAGAGCTCTATATCAAGCACTTATCTAATGTTTTTATATATTCCACTAATTTTTTTGGTGATCATTTCTGGATGTTTGTCAGTCTTTACATTTTTATAAGCTTTCTCAGCACTTCCAATGCCTTTGACCTCCATTATACTGAGATGATCAACAACTACGATCCTCAAACTTTAGCAGTTAACAATAAAACTGTGTAAATTATCGCATGTGCTGTGTTTTGTGTATTCAATTTATCAAATCCATTTGGGCCCATCACTTAATAAGCCGTACATATCCACCTGTATATGGTGCACAGAGAGGCAAAAAATAATGACCCTTCTGAAAGAATAGAAGTAAATAAACTTAATATTTCATAGCTTGTACTTCTCAGCTGTATTAGACCTTTACATCTGTTACAGTAATGCTTTTCTTTTTTTGTTTTTTTAACACAACATTACTGTCATTCATTCTCACCAGGGGCCTTTGGGCACACTGAGATAATTACCAAGGTTTGAGAGCCAGGAAATGAGAATGGTCTTCTCATGTCCCCTCAGGTTGTCCATTCATGTCGCTTCATGAATCAGGATAGACTGGAGGCAACTGCTGTAACCAGGCGAAGGTAAGGCACATAATGTGTGAGTTTAATGTTGCATATGGCTTCTGTCTCAGGTTTGAGCTCCAAATTTCTGCAGGGGGATGCTGTCACTAAAACAGCAGCTATAACAAAGGTAAACAATAAAGTGAAAGACATGAACATCTGGTTGCAAACATTTCCACCTTTGGGAATAACATGTGCATGTGGAGGGCTTCTAAATTTGGTGACCTCGTGTTGTAATATCAAGCAATACACATAGAAAAAACACAGTACACATTCATATGGGTTGTATGTTTTCTATTGTCTTTGTGTTTGTAGCCAGTTTATGAAATCCAATAAAGTGGAATTGATAATTAACACATAAAATATCCACCTGAATGGTGTGCAGAAAGAAGTAGAAGAGAAGAATCCTGCTAAGAAACAGGATTAACATTTCATTTGCTATGATAGATGATTTCAGAATTTTGTCACTTCCACTTCCAGAATACAGCCAGAGCCCAAAAAATCAGGAAAAATACCTAACACGCTTTAGGGAAATAACACAATTCCTGTAGTTGGTGAAAACATTAAGTTTCACTAATAAAAGCATAATTTTAGAACCCATGTCTATTTAGGTGTTAGAAAGCGATGCTACTATAGATAGCGTAGCGTATTTATTCTTAAATTGGTGCAGATTTTCAGTCTTTTGATGTGTACTCTGGCATGTCTTACAGCTCAAGGATAACACCAGTGGGCTTTTTACACAGGATGAGAAGTGTGGGTAGTAGGACAAGGCTGTTGTGTCTCTTCCATTTGGGCAGCAGACTACAAAACACATCTCAGTCACTGGATAAAGTCCCATCACACTTTGAGATCAATTTGTTCTGTCAACTCAGCAGCACTTTCAATTGGTTTTAATTTTTCACTTTTCTGACTGGAGCCTGTGTTGGCATACACAGTGCTGTGAAGTGTGAAACAAAAATACATTGCATCTCTATAGAACGCACATTCATTTATACCTCACAGCAATAGAGTATATCTATCTTTAAATTATGATGTCACTGTTATTGTTAGTCATTTTTCCCCCATTACAAAAGTCTGGCATTTGCCATGTACTTTTTTTGGAGATTTTCACATCTAGTAATGTGAAAATAATTCTTTTTACAACTTCATTGTCTAATAATGACCTTTTATTTACTTTACTGCCCACTTGTTGCAGCATTCAGTGAGCTTATCCAGTGTGTAGAACTACTGAAATTCCTTGTAGTAATATTGTCAAGTGCATCGCAATAACAGATTTTTAAAGCATCTTTGATTGAGTGATACTATCACAGCAACTAATCCAGAGTACTTCTAACATTGAAATGTTGGATACAGACTAGCACCACATGTGGTTTGACACTGAAAAGCTTTATATAGCCTCTTCAACACAGTTTTCCCTCATTTTACTGTCATCAGCAGTTCAGCCTACAGGGACTTTGCTCCAGCATTATTTATAACTGGTCTATGTGGGCTAGATGAGAGAGACCCTGGTCAGGCCATTTCTTGCATCCTCTCATGTCTTTTAATTATATGTAAGTAAGTGTAACAATTTTTGTTTTATATTATATGAGCAAATGTCTCTGTCCAGACCCCAGCTGGCTTAATCAGCTATTCCCTGGGAGTCACAAAGAGGACATTCCCAAGGGATCCAGGTTGTCACCTTTGTTGTTACATAATTTACAACCCCAGTTCCAAAAAGGTTGAAACACTGCATAAAATTTAAATAAAATACAATGCAATGATTTACAAAACTCATAAACCAATATTTTATTCACAAAAAGAACATAGAAAACATGTCAAATGTTGAAAGTGAGACAATTTACTATTTTGTGACAAATACCAGCTCATCTTGAATTTGATGGCAACAACGTATCTCAAAAAAGTTTGGAGAGGGCCATGTTTATCACTGTGTAGCATCCCCTCTTCTTTTAACAACAGTCTACCGACATCTGGGAACTGAGGAGACCACCTGCTAGACCTTTGGGCGAAGGATGTTGTCCCATTCTTGTCTGATATACAATTCCAGTTGCTCAACAGTATTTAATGTTTGTTGTATTTTGTTGCACCAAATGTTTTCAATTGGTGCAAGGTCCAGACTGCAGACAGGCCTTTCCAGATGTGCAAGTTGCCAGCACCATAGATATTAATGCACCCTCATATCATCAGAGATTCTTTTGAACTGATTAGTGATGACAAACCAGATGATCCAGCTCCTCTGGAGGATGTGGCATCCATGATTTCCAAAAAGAATTTCAAATTTCTATTAATTTACCCACAGAATAGTTTTCCACTTTGTCTTATTCCATTTTAAATGAGCTTTGGTGCAAAGAAGATGGTGGCATTTTTGGTTCATATTCAAAATGGCTTCTTCTTTGCATTGTAGAGCTTCAAGCTGCATTTATGAATGGCACAGTGAACTGTGATGACAGACGATGGTTTCTAGATGTGTTCCTGAGCCCATGCAATGATTTCTGTGACAGAATCATGCCTGTTTGCAATGCAGTGCCATCTTAGGGCCCAAAGATCACCAGCATCCAATATCAGCTGTGTTCCACAAATGCTTCCAAACTCTCGGGATCTTTTGATTGTATTATGTACTGTACATAATGGAATATTCCAAGTCTTTGTAATTTTATACAGAGAAGCATTATTCTGAAATTGCTCCACAATTTGTCGACACCATTTCTCACAGATTGCTGAACCTCTGCCCATCTTTACTTCTAAGAGACGTTGCCTCTCTTAAGTGCTCTTTTTATCCCCAATCACATTACTGTCCTGTTGCCAGTTAACTGGATTTGTTGCAACTTGTTTCTCCACCTGTTTCTTTTTAGTACCACTTAATTTTCCAGATTTTTGTTGCCCTTGCCCCAACTTTTTTGAGATATGTTGCTGCCATCAAATTCAAGATGAGCTAGTAGTTTTCATGAAAAACTAAAATGTCTGACTTTAAACATATTACATGTTTTCTGTGGTTTTTTTGTGAATAAAATATTGGTTTATGAGATCTAATCATAATTAGCATTGGTCTCCTGAAGCTGAGTAACTGGTTTGCAGCACAGCTGCACACATTCGTAAAAAGATTGCCTGACATTACATGGCAATAGCCTCCATATGAGGAAGGTGCAACAGTGGTACTCATAGCTTTGGTATGCAGACAACTAACAAACCATTTTCTGCCTGAGGAAGTTCATATTCATACCCTTTTGATTTATACTTTAGCTCACCTTTTCAACAAACTCAAACAACAGAAACCACCTACAGCCTCTTTCTATTCTATAACTCTGGACTTAGTTGGTGAAGTTAACTTCTAACAGTGGACATGGACACTGTAACAAACTATACAGTAAATACCGGTAAAATTCCTGTAAATTACTTTTACAGGATATCTTTTACAGGCTTTTGCTGTATATACATGTTAGCAATTGTTTTTTAACACAAATGAAACAGTTAATTGTAACTTAATTAAATTTATCATTATATTGCATTCTACTCAAAGTATTGAAGTTATCTGGCAAAAATCTTGCCAGTAAAGTGTTGTAAAAATGCTTTTATAAAAATAATGACAGTATAATACTGAATGTCTTTTATGGGTTTTGTTGCCTATAAATTGTAGTGTTTTAATGTTTTTGCCAGCAGAAAAAATAACATGTTGAGGCTGAAGTCTATCTCTGCTGTATTGGGTGAGCGGTGGGGTACACTTTGCCAGTCCATCACAGGGCTAATACAGAGAGACTAACAACCACTCACTCTCACACCCATACAATTAAGAATCAGCAACTAATCTACATGCCTGCCTTTGCGCTACACACTCCACACAGAAAGGCATCGAGTGCAGATCTGAGTCTTCTTACTCTACAACGACAACGCTAAACACTGCACTGCCATCCCACCAGAAAACACAATTAATTATGATCTAACTGGGTTTTTTACACTTTCAAATTACGCATGCTATGAAGTGTTTGGAATGATACCAGGCTGGGTGTTAATCCAAACATTGCACATGAACATTGCATCAGATTATCTTTACATATTAAATAAAACCAGAGTCAAATCAAAACTGTCGTTGCAAGTATTCCTAGACCAAAATAATTTATCATAGTATTTTTCTTTAGGATTCTTTTTCTGCAAACAAAGGCCTTCGTATAGGCTAATGCCCATTCTACAATCAATAGTACATGTAGAATAAAATAATTTTAATTCACTATAAATTAATAACTACCGCAAACACACACACAAATAAAATACACTATCCACCATCAGCTGAGTATAACTGACGTGCCTGTAATTTTACAACATGTGGCTTTAAAAAAAGACTGCTAGCTACTGGAATTATTTTGGACTTGTGACATATTGTGACATACATTTAAACTTTGTGAAATGGCAAAATAATAAGTGACTCTAAAATTTTACTTTAGAAATTTTAGCAGTTTTCTAGGGTGGATAAATGGGGGGCACAAAATACTTAGGATAGCAAGAATTCAATGGGATTTCACTTGCTGAGGATAATTAAAACTGAAGTCAGAGTCTATCCGTCCCAATAGGCTGCATTTTATCCTGACATGCCCTTAATTATCCAGGACCTCTTGATGTCTAATCCGACTAAGGAAGCACACCAGTTTGACATCCCAGCCCTCTAAAGACAGCTCATTTTCAGTGTCAAGTGTAACTCTGAGTTCCGTGATCCATGTTACACTGATGGACAAAATATCTATAATGCTTTCATGCGATAGGCACTTACTAACACCATTTATCACTAATTCCAAAAGTTTCTCTTTTACTCTGTATATATCTGATACCAAGCTATACAAAGCATGACATACACTGCCCAGTCCATGTTACATAATCAGACTTGGCAAAAGCTTTCAGCATAGTCTCTGTGATCCCAGTGTCAGTTAGTGCTGAGACCCAACGCCTGAGCTCAGCACAACCCGTGGCCAGTATGTTAATCCTACAACTGTAACTCTCTGTGGGTGACTTAGTCACCCCGACCTGAATTATTGTGAAAGAACTGATGCCACAGAGCTTGTGCAAAGTACAGAGAATAATTCATTATCTGTCAAAAATTAGTTCAGTGGTGCTGATGACGGCATTGTAAGTTTGCATTACAAATGTTTTTTTCAACTCTTTATACTACATGTATTACAGAAACAGTACTTTTTATGTACATGAATATGTTGTACATACTTTCTTTACGCGTAACTGAAGTTGATTTGCCTTGATTTGATTTGTCAGAGTTGCCTTTTCAATTTCCACTTTGCGCAGTCTGTGTCTCATTAGGACCTGATCTGCAAATACTGTATGACTCATAAATCTGCTGTGGCAAAAACATTGGCTGATATTATCTTAAACCTGATTGCAACAAGTGTATCAGTTGACCTGCATGTAATTTTGAAACATTCATAATTATATAGTTGACCAAACTACAAGTAACTACAAGTAATTTACGAGAACTAGCTTGAAATTTAAAACTGCTCATTGTATAGCTATTGCCTTTAAGTTTTCAGTAATATTTTATGAATCAAAAACATTTCCCTGTTATCTGACGTGCATGCACAATACCAGGACCCTGAAACTAAAGCAGTTAAATTTATTTCAATCATCTTCTGATTAACACGTGCTTTCTCTGTAGGAGTATATCAACATGTCTTCTGTGAAATATGTAAAGGTTTCCTTCATTCTCTGGTGGTAAAGTAATATCCGTCTCTCATGTGTTGCTACCATATTGATCTAACAAAGTCAGCTGCAGACCTCTTGGCAAAAAAGGCCTCTGGCCCCACTAGTTGTTTGTGTGTCACAGTGATTAATTGATGAGCCTTCTTGAATAATTGGCTCAAGCCCAGGAAGTTATCTGAGTGTGGTGACATGAAACTTGATCTCTCATTTTAAGCCACCGCTCATGGTTGATGCATTACCTCAACTACCACTTTGTCTATGCCAGGGCATGCTTGAGGAAATCCTAGGTTTGAATGGGATCTTACATTTCAATACAGTGCAGACCACTTTTAACAAAAGAGATGAAAAAATTCACAGTTAGTTTTTAATTGAATATTTTTAATGACTTTGAATTAAAATAAAAAGCCCAGTAGACATTTTGCTGGACATAGGAAGACTTCTACAGAGGTCAAAGATTTTTCCAATCATCCCTTTAAGAGAAATATCTGTTTAATCATGAACTTCTGTGCAGAAAGGAAACAACAGAAATTAAAAATTCCAAAACTAACACAAGACTTACATTTTAGCCTCTCAATATGATTTGTTTTGTTGTAGTACTCTGGTAAAAAGAGATAAATATTGATTGCTGTATTCTATCAAAAAAGAACTTGATATAAAAATAAGCAGGTTTGTTCAGCCTGACAGCTCATTATTGTTATTTTTATAACATCATTGTTCTTTTTACACTATAAATGTTCATATTTCACTAAAACTTGAAGTGTGTGCTTCTTTTTAAGGGCTCAGGTGGGCAACATCAAAATTAAAACAGTCTTTGAAAAAAATAATTGATTTGATTGAATCTTAGTATTGCAGCACAAAGCTTTAGACCCGTCACCTTTTTTATCACTTAAATTTTGTGAGTAGGTGGAGAGGCTTCACACATCAGTGTACATAACCTTCCCAGAAGGTAATGAGTATTATAGATGTTCAGGGTTGGGTAAAGACTGAGTCACCTATCTGCAAAAAACAAAACAAAAACAAAAAAAAATGTATTCCACTACATCCTACAATTTTCTAAAATAAAAGGAAGCAACGTATAACCAAAACCTATCATAGACTCAAACAAATGACTACAATTGTGACTATGAGGAAAGTATTAGTCATTGTGATCAACAGAATTTTATTGTTTCCCTTTCTGTTTTTGCATCACCACAAATTTCCTTCTGTACACATATATAATCTCTTATGTTTGAAAGTTAACCAAAATTGCTTCAAAGGACCATGAAACACACATTTTAGTGAGGTAATCACTAAACTGAACTTTATAAATAATATGTTGACTTAAACATCTTGAGGTTTGACTGATAAATTCTGGCTTGGCATCTATATTAAGGGCACGTTTTTCAGTCCTATTGAGAATGCCATATAAAAATAGTTTTCATGCTTAATCATCTTATATCTTTAACTATTCTATATATAGCAATCTACAAATGAAATTTTACTTGATTTGGTTTTGTGTCTTTATTCAACTGATATATGCTGCATTTAAAGGCATTATTAGAAGTGATTTATATATGCAAACTGGAGACTCAGACTCCTTAGAATCTGTCAATCCATAATGCTGAGCTCAGTCTGAACTGGTTTTGGAAGATTACCGTGGGAAGAATCACTTAAAAAGTTGAGTCCGAGCTACAGTCCACTACTTTGGTATCAATTATTGGATAGTTATATGTATATAAGTGCAATAAAACTAAAAAAAATGTCTGGTCATTCACCAAGCCTTTTACTTTTTATCTATAAATTAAATGTTCTATATTCACTGTATTACAAGAGAACCATAAGAATATACTCATTTAAAAAATGTGCTTCAGTGTTTATTGCTTTCATTTCGAATTTCCTCCAGTGTCTTTACTCGTTGTATTAGCATATTGCCAAACTGCATTTAACTGTCTACAGTGAATGTTGTTTTTAAATCCAAGAATCAAGTATTAAAAAGGGAAACAGTTTTTCTTTTTGTCTTACTGTAGCTCATGTATATCTGAGCTTTTAGCTTAATAAAGGACACATTTGTCATATAATAAATGATATTTTGTCGTATAAATCTACAATCCAGGTATAGTTTAAAACAAAGATGGACTTTTTTAGTAACAATATAACAACTGTAGTTAATTTACCTATTATTAATAAGAAATGGATAGAAATGCTGGGTCAGCTTTAAGCTGGCTGAGAAATTTGGGTTATTCTAACTATGATGCTTGTCACTTCAGCGTTTAAAATGGGGACTTTTTGGGTAAATAGAAATAACCAAAACTTGCATTTCTGATTTAGCTTAATCATAGCTCTGTTCTTAGGCCAAACTAATACATCAGAAAAAGAAATTCTTGCAGTCTTCCTGTATGCAACTGTTTTTACAGTTAGTTTATTGTCAGTTTAATTTAACCCTGATAGATTTTAATAGCAGTTGCTCTCGGAAATGAACATGCCTTTTCAATTTCAGACTGATTTTCTAAGCACTGGACATTGATTAAACTAATGTCATTATATAATTTCATCTCACACCGTTCTCAGTGGGAAGTTTGTCCCCTGATAGGTTAACATGCATAGATTCAGTTGAAGAGAACAAATACACATTAAGTGTAATGAGTTTATACCAGTTAATCTTGATTTTTCTATAGAATATGGAGAAAAGTTCAAGCCTGCCAACATATAGGTTTTAGTTTAACTGAGCTTGTCAGATAAGTTGTATGAGTAGAAGAGCACTCTAATGTGTATTTTTATGGTTTATTTATTTATTAGTTAATTAGATTAATGCAAACCTGGATACTGCCTCCTTTAGCATTCATACAGAATATTTATTTGGACCGATTGTCCTCAATTTGTGTTCAACTTTTGTTTTACTTGACTTCTTAGCAGTGTTAGCAAATTTCATATGTTTAAGCAGCCAAATTGTGGTCTTGTTGGCTTGTTAGGTAAATATAAATAGAGAGTTAATACAGTTTCACTTCTGTTTAATACCTTCCTTTATGTTCTTGCCTATGTCCCTGGCTTGGGTTTAGAATGAAGCTATTGACTTGTGTTGTTCTCAGTGGCTCACAGTCAGATGTTTTATCATGGCTCATTGCATCTGAATGCTGCTGTGCACAAATTTTCAATGTGTCACTGAATGCAGTTCCAGCAAATCACAGCAATGCGAGGAGAGCTTAAGAGAAGCCTTGTAACACTATTTTTGTTGTCAAGAACAAGTTGAAATAGCAACTTCTATTTTTAGAGGTGTTTTTGGAAATTGATACTGCACACAAAACATAACTTACCTAATAAATGTATTTACACCTAAGATTTGATTATAACATTGTGTCATAAAAGTTTTTGATGCACTATCATTTAACACTCTAAAGTCAAAATGACAATGTGAAAAAGATTCAAGTTTCCATAAAGGAAGAAGGTTTTCCTCTAGCCTTTTCCTTGATTGTAGACATTCGTTACCACAATTCTCTAAGCTGTGTACTCCTGCCTTTACCCATTCCTTCCAGTTAAGTCCCTTTTGCTGTTGTCCTATTATCTTGCCACTCTTTCACAGTAGTCAGCTTTTCCTATGGCACTTTGCATTGTTCTGCATTTTTACCCTTGGATAAAGTTATCGAAATTTGACCCTCAGGTCAATGTGTAGAGGTCATATTTCTGATTCTCTACGATATGACCTTTGATCCAGTGCCCTGGTGGCCTGTATGCGTTCAAATTCATGTCGGCTGTTTCGGTCTGGACTGAGGTTCGCCAGCACTCTGCTTCCACCACCTACATCCTCTTCCTCATCATCACGATTTAGGAAGGCCAGTTCATTTTCATAGCAGAACGAGTTAGAGCTGGGGACTAGGTACTTGTTCTCCACCATGTCCTTGGCACTGCAGCGAGGGGTGGACGGGACCTCATAGGTTTTGTGAAAGTGAGAATAATCCACCTTGTACAGGTTCTTTTCCTCAAACAAGACTGGCTCAAACCGGTGACCCCAAAGAATCTCAGAGGCCAAGTAGGAGCTGCGAGCCTGGGTGGTCATAGCGGTTGCTTCAACCATCCCTTCCAAAATGACGACAATCTCAAAGTCTGCTGTCTCCAAGTCCTGTTTGCTGATCCCAAAAAGGGGGCTCTCCTCATCTATCTCATGTAGAATAGTGATAGGTGAAACTAAGAAAATCCTGTCCAAACCTTTGTCAAACCCCACATTAATGTCTATCTGGTCTAGGGGGATGTATTCCCCCTCATCAGTTATCCGGGGTTTAATGAGCTGTGCTCTGACATGGGCCTCTACAATGTGGCTCTTGCGCAGATTCCCTACCCTCCACATTAGACACAGCTTTCCATCCCGCATGGCTATAACAGCATTGTGGCTAAACAACAGTGTTTGTGCTCGCTTCTTAGGCCTTGCCATCTTGGCCATAATGGCGCCAATCATGAAACAGTCAATGATGCAACCGACTATAGACTGAAAGACCACCATGAAGACTGCCACTGGGCACTCCTCAGTCACACAGCGATAGCCATAACCTATGGTAGACTGTGTTTCAATGGAAAATAGAAAAGCAGCCACAAATCCATTGACCTGTAGAACGCATGGAGTGAAGTTGTCATCTCCAGCTGGGTTATCAAGATCTCCATGCAACAAAGCTATAACCCAAAAGGCCAAGCCAAAGGCCAGCCATGAGACAACAAACACAAGAGTAAAGACTACCAGCATCCATCGCCAGCGAATGTCAACACAAGTTGTGAAGATGTCAGCCATGTAGCGCTGTGACTTATCGTCCATATTGGCAAACTGCACATTGCACTGGCCATTTTTTTTGACAAAGCGGTTGCGGCATTTGCGGCGTGTGTGGATTTTGCCATTGCCAAAGCCATTCATCCCATGCATGGTAGTGAGGCGGAGGCCTTCTTCCTCAGATGACACAATGCTGTAGCGATTGATCCTTCCCACACTCATGTTCCTGACGGCACCTCCTGCTGCAGGGTTAGAGTAGAAGGGCAGGCCTGGAGTCCCAGTGTGTGATCAAGGCCGCCTCACAGCTTGATCACTGGCTCAGCTGCATTTCAGTGAGTCATTTAGGGAGCTGAGTGGCTGCCTTGTGCATTAATCCAGTCCCTGCAAAAGATTTAAAAGATGAGAACCTGTGTGAGCTTCTTTCTCTGTAATGGTCAAATCTCACTATACATTTAAAATGAGATATTAGCACCACAGAACTGATTATGATTGCTTTAGGTGAATGAATGGTAAACCATTGTGATAACAATATAAATATTTAAGGTTTCTCCTGTTATCAAAAAATAAGGACACTGAAAATCATAGATTTTTTTAACTTTTTTAAAGCTTCAGATAAGAATATATTTTTATCTAAATGATCTCTATACCTTTAAAAGCATATAATATTATATAAAATATAAAAACTACAGTATATAAAATAAAATATGTAAAATATTATATTAAAAAAAGATATTGATGTATTTCTCTTGAGTCCCTTAGTGTTTTTTGGTTATGTCCTAGTAATCAATGCAGTGGTTTAGTCTTGC
This sequence comes from Etroplus canarensis, assembly GCA_015106775.1. Classification (NCBI taxonomy): domain Eukaryota; kingdom Metazoa; phylum Chordata; class Actinopteri; order Cichliformes; family Cichlidae; genus Etroplus; species Etroplus canarensis. Next base: position 2,392 of record VUQH01038569.1, on the reverse strand, counting down.
TGGAGTCCATTTTTTATGCCCCCAAATCTAAATATGATGCTAAATAAAGCTTGTCATTATTGAGATATTGTTGTTTCTCTTGTGTTTCTTAGTACAAGTTCTGCAGTGGTAGTATCCATAATACTGGTTATTTTAGTTCCGTCTCACTCCTTCACCTTGAGATCTTTATTTCTTTAATCCTCATGACTTAAAATCCAATTGGCCCTCACTGAAGGGTCCTCATGTCTTTTGATGTAGGTTGGGTAAGTGAGGAGCTGGCTTCACAGCGTATCCACTTCAGACAAATGGCATTTTCTCTGTTTTTCTCTCTCAAATTATAAAGACCATTGCCTACAAGATGTTAATCACCATTTAATGAATAAATTAACCATTGTATGAGTCACTGCTTAAACAATTATATCTATCTATCTATCTATCTATCTATCTATCTATCTATCTATCTATCTATCTATCTATCTATCTATCTATATCTGTCTATATGTATGTATATGTATCTCTATCTATCTATATGTATGCATATATATATATATATATATATATATATGTGTGTGTGTGTGTGTGTGTGTGTGTGTGTGTGTGTGTGTGTTTTGAGAACAGGCCCATAAACAACAAAAGCCTTACTTGATTTAAATTTTGGCTGAGCTCATGTCCAAGAGTATTTTGAGCTGATATTTTTAGATCTCTCAGTGGAGGACCCATTATGTACTTTTTTGCCTCTACGGTGGGCAAAAGTGTGTCAGAAAGGCAATTCACCATCTTGATGAAGATGCAGGATTATCTGGCAAGTGGTTCAGGTTGTGAATGTCTTGGTGTGGCCACAAAACTCCACAACCACAGTTCATATTTTCCTTTAAATATTCCCCCTCAGAATTTTACTGCAGAATGCCGTGTTTTCTTTGAAATGAATTATGTGCATGCTGCTGGTCTTGCTCCTCATCTAACAGTCTGGAGTCTTGGAAGGTGTCAAAAACAGCTAAAATCTGCTCTGTTGTAGCTGAAAACACAGCTTTCATCATCAGCATTGAGGAGAACTTTATGTCTACTCTCTTAACAAGTTTGTGGTCCCTGGTCAAATTATGGAGGCCCAATGTAAGTGTTGTGAAAAACGACTTTGGGAAGAGATCTAAAAATAGCACTCACACTGGAAGCTGCCTGGATATGCTCCAGCAGATGACATTGAATGTGAAAGAGGGCAAATTTTAATCAAATTAAATTATTTGTTTTTATGGAGCTATTTGATCACATCTGATATTTCTAGCCAATCAGTCACAGGGAAGCCTATAAGGTGTTAATTTTCACCATGTCCTGGTATAAATAGTCTATCAATAGCATACCATGCGGTGAACATGCACGCTGCTCTTTTCTGTTGTTTCTTTTCCCGTTGTCCTTTTAGCACAGTACTTTTTATCAGGGGAATACATGGAGTAGCACTTGTGTATTTAAATTCCTGTGGGTATTTGTGCCACTGCCGCCATGGACATGCAATTTCAGATGCTATATAAAGAGAAACAAAAAAGAACTTTATTTATTTGGCCCTATTCTGTAAAATATGCAGTTATATTAATCATGTTGCGAAGTTGCAACAGATTTATATTCCCTTCTCTTGGTGCCTCATCCAAGTAGGTGGAATATTTTCCCTGATGCAATGCCCTATATAACATAGTAATTCTTAATTGCATACTACAACATGAAATTTTGGCAAGGTAGACACATGAAACAGTTCGCGCTCCTGTGGTGTAGTGGTTTACACATTCGCCTGACAAGCAAAAGGTCACTGGTTTGATTCCAAATGGGGGCACAAGCCCCTCTCACCATGGAAGGTTACGTCAGAAAGGGCATCCGGCGTAAAACCTCTGCCATATTACCAATGCGGACTAATCTGCTGTGGCAACCCCTTGAGGAGAATCCAAGGGAGCAGCCGAAGGTACATCAGACACATGAAACAGTTCATGATTTAAAGCACATAATCATAATTTAAGATTAAAAATGTCAGCTTGGAATAAAATGCATCCTAATTATGTAAGTACAGCATTAAAAACGCTGTCTGGCAGCAGATAACCTGGCCATTGAGCTGGATGTTGAGCCTTAGGGTTAAGAAGTGTGACCCATGGGAGCTGACTGAGGTCCCTCTGGGTGCAGACAGTTTTTATCACCTGGCCACATCCGTTGTGTGTCTGCCTTCCTGATTTGGGCCCTAAAGACTAGACGGATCACTCATGTGCATTCTCAAATCCCTGGTGTCCTGCCTTCTGCTTCACACTCTCACTAAATGTCCTTCTCATTCACACTCTTTTCAGGTGAAAGTTCTCATGATCTGAGGCCCCATTACCTCATGCACAATCTTGAACTTGCCCACTGAGGTAATTTTTTTTTCCTGTATTAGGAAAACAGC
>VUQH01038566.1:0-13314 GCA_015106775.1 Etroplus canarensis | reverse complement strand
AGACGAAGCATGCGAGTCACACACTGTACAGGTCACACACGCACCGGCTACATGCGTCGGCATTCAGTAGCGCGCGCTCGGGCTGCATGCGAAGTTGGACAGCAGCAGTCGGTTGGGCACGGGCTGACAGGAAACGGCATGGTGCTGAATTTAATTTCTCCATAATTTCTATTATGTTGGCGAGCACCGGTTAACACTGAGGGGTGAAAATGGAGGAATAAAAATACAACAACTCGGATTAGAGAGCGGGAAAAAAACGAGGGAGTTCAGAGGGTCATATATCATTAAGCAATTGAGAAAGTTAATTAGGCAGCTCTGATAATTATTGCCATGGCAACCTGCGCGCACTCATGCAGATTTGATTAACGAGGTGCCATTTATCTGTGCTGGCTAGACAGCAAGGCCTGCACAGAGCATGAGAGACCCCTAAAGGTGGAAGATGAAATGTGTGCTTTATTCTCAGCCTCAATGTGATCCTCTGCTTCAATTAAAGCATTAAAAAAATATGTTTTGAAGCCACTATTGTTTAAAAAAAAACACATTATTGCTTCACATTTTATTCTGAACTGAAGCCAGCCATTATTTCTCTATTTGCTCTTACTGTCTGATGCAAGTGACAGCAGAGAGGGTTTCCATTAAAATAAATGACATTTCCACATCCATAAGAGGCTGCCAATGGGGGAAAAAATAGGGTGCAAAAAAAAAAAAAAAATGTGTTTTGCATCTAGAGAAGCACACATGAAGGGGGGGGTGGATTTCAGTACACATGTTGCCCTCTAGTGGAAAATGGCAACATTTACGCGCAGAGGCCTTGCTGCCAAATGCTCTCTGGAGTCGAGCGAGTGTATGTTCAGCCACAGAGACTCTTCATTATGCAGCAGGGACAATTAGTACTGGCTGTTCAGAGAGCAGAGTGCAGCGGCAAGTTGGGGATATAAAATAAAAACCCACACTGCATCGAGAAAGACGAGCCGAGCCGTTTTCAAACGCAAAACCTGTCACCAGTCAGAACAGGATTCAGAGAGGGAGAACAGATAGGTGCTCGGAATCTTCAGAGAACAGTTTCATCAACGTGGGAAGAAAATGACACTTTTAGCATGTGCTAGAGACGTGCTATCAAAATCAGTTAGCGAAAAAATAATAATAATAAAAAAAATCACTTAATTAGCACTCTCAAGGGTTTTTTTTTCTTGCCGTGGATGGCACCATTGGCAGCGTGCAGACAAAAGTGAAAACATGAAAGTAAAGTAAGCTCAGTGGGAGATTTCTCCAGGGACCTGCTAATCCTCCTCCACATCATTTCACACACAGCCAAGTGAGAGGTATGGATTATAGTTTATTATACAAATATCAAACACCGATGAATTCTAATAACAGTCATATCAATTATAGCCCTCTCACTCTTAAGTGTTTCATAAATATCTGACAATAGCACTTGCTCAGAAAGTCACATTGTGGTATAAAAATAGCAAAAGAGAGGGGGAAAAAACACATTGATTTTTACTGTCATGAATACCGGTTTCTTTATTGAGTTGCTTTGAAGTCAAGTCATCACCTGCGGTTCACAGCCTTGTCGAAGTCTATTACAGGTGAATCTGCCTTTTCTTTCCTAGCTCGCGACATTTTCTTCCTATTTTTAAGAGTAAATCATACTGACCAAGTGTATTTCACACAGAATGTGGAGAATTCACACAGAGGGTGTTCAGGAGAGACACAAACACACGACAGAAAGAGAAGAAATAACATAAAAATTCTTGCAACAATGTTCATCCAAGCATGATCTTTGAATTAAGTAGCAAACTAAAATAAAACTACATGTAAATTTAACCTCCTCTGCTCAGTTCATACATATATAAAAGTCTCAGCTAACAGGAGAGTTCACAATCGATCCCTTCTGGTCATGTAAGAAAAAGATAAGAGCTGCAGTGTAAATGTAGGTCCATTTTTGTATGTTGTAAGGCAATACTACAGCTGCAACAGTCAATTTGTTTATTTGACTCATGAATATTCAGTAGGAAAATAGGTTGGTTATAGTGGAAAACTGATCAATTTCAATTTTCAATTCAATTTTATCTATAAAGTGCCAATTCACAACAAAAGTCACCTCAAGGCGCTTTACACTGTAAAGACCCTACAGTGTTAGAGAGAAAACCCCAACAATCAGACCACCCCCTTTATTAGAGAGCAAGCACTTGGCGACTGTGGAAAGGAAGAACTCCCTTTTAACAGGAAGAGACCTCCGACATAACCAGGCTCAGGGAGGGGCAGCCATCTGCTTCAACTGGTTGGGGGTGAGGGGAGAATCAAGAATAAGAAAGCAGAACATCAGTGACGCAGGTTTTTGTAAAGTGTGGCATACAGTACAAAAGCGACGGCTTTTCTCGTTATTTGTCGGCTGTACCGCACAAGCTAACGAGAACTGAAATCCACTAAGAAGTTGAAGACGCTCACAAATAGTCACACGCAGTACAAATGAATCTCGGGCACCTCCAAATGGTTGAGCTCAGGACTGCTATGACTATTATGCTTACAGCATGGAAATACAGGGTGAAATCAGTATATCTCTGCAACCACAAATCGCACGTGAATGAAATGTTTACCACAAGAAAGGGCGGGGCATAGACCACAGCTAGGTGCCACTCACAGCGCTCCAGCCCCCTCCTGCCTCAGTCGTTCGCAAGATGGTGACCCCGCAGCACGTGGCATTTTGCGTTCTGAAGTTCAGCAAGCCTGAATCTGTAATTGGAGGTAAATGGACTGGTACTTATATAGCGCTTTTCTACTCTAACTGAGCACTCAGTGCACTGTTTACTACAAGTCTCATTCACCCATTCACACACACATTTATACAGTGCTTTATTGTACGGCTTAAGCGCATTTTACCTATCACGCACACATTCACACTCCAATGGATGCATCAGGAGCAATTTGGGGTTCAGTGTCTTGCCCAAGGACACTTCGGCATGTAGACTGTAGAAGTCAGGGATCAAACCGCCAACCTTCATGTTGAAAGATGACCCACACTACCTCCTGAGCCACAGCTGCCCCATAAAGGGTGCTCAGACCCATAGAAGGTGCAGCATGCGTTTCAACAGCGTTTTGGCATTGCACACAAAACTTGATAACCCACTTAATCATTTGTAACTTTGTGTATTTGTCCCATGTTGCTATCAAGAATTGAAACTGGGTCCATCTTTTTGAAACACCTTGTATGTCATAGCAATGTTTCTATCTTAGCATATCGTGACAGGAATGCCCAAACCACACCTTCGTGCTGTGGGAGGCAACCAACGGGACCACTCCATTCATCATCATAACCAATAAGATCATCACCATCTAACAGGATGCATGTAACATATGTGGCCAAGGGATCATAGCACTGTTAGCAGCAGGTTTACCATCTAAAAGAAGAGAACCACTGAAAATCTGACAGCACAATAGGAATGCCAAATCCAAGAATGAAGATTAGACAGTGTAGAACATAAGAACATTGCAAATTGACCCTTAGGTTTCCCACTCCTAAAAAAAGGAACTTAAGTTGATCATGTTGGCAAACCAGATTGCTTCCCTATTATCAGCCACCGGGATCTGATGCTGCACTTATGCCACGATCCTAGTTTTTCACCAGCCCTAACCTAGCTTAAATACACCTAATGACAGCTTTTATGTAGAGATGGCAATGGGGCACACGCAAACACTCACTTTATGAACACCACAAACCAGACCAACTCTCAGAAGAAGTGACTTTTGTGAAAATGGAAACATGCCCATGAAATGACAAATATGACCTCGAGCACAATGTGGGTGGAAACTCATTAGCTGATAACTGTGTTCAATCTAGGAGGAGTGGTGAATCTTGTGAATTGTAAACGGACAGACAACAAACGCCTCGCTCATCACCATAAAAAAGTTAATTATCAAGAAAGTTGTGTCTCTTTCACTTTTTTGAGGGATTTCCGGATAGGTTTATTTATGTATACCAAACTTAACGATATCCTCGAGAAGTTCTGTTTCATAATGTATCCAAAAATATGTGCACACCATCAGGGTTTTCAGATTTGACTGAGCTATGACGCTAAAACTTTGGAACATCAGTCCCTTTCACCTTATGTAGCGCTGTTGCTTTAAAAGCTGCCTCACCTGAAACCTGGAGAATCGGGGAATACAGCTGCCAAATCATATTCTAAATTAAATTAGGTCAAAATTATGAGATAATCTCATCACAATTACAAAATTCAATTTCAATTCAATTTATTTATATTGTGCCAATTTGCAATAAACGTCACCTCAAGGTGCTTTACACTGTAAGGTAAAGACTCTACAGTATTAGAGAGAAACACCAACAACCAGATGATCCCCTATAAGCAAGCAAGAAAAGACCTCCTGCAGAACTGGCCTCAAGGAGGGGCAGCCATCTTCCTAAACCAGTTGGGGGTGAGGGGAGAGAGAAGAGAAAGAAGAGCGAAGAGAAACACAGACTATGGGAGAGAGAAGACAAATCTAGACAAGTATTATGCTTTGTCTCGTAATTATGAGATTATGATCTTGTTGCTGTGTTACACCAGGTTCAAGTTATCATTAATTTTTTAATAGGCTTCTGTACTTAGCTAACCTCTGGACTATACTACACTGAGTCTCAAAACAAAATAATGGCTTGTTTAAAAGTACAGAGAATTATTCTGGCATATATCTCCACCGCAACTGTAACTCCGATGAGCTACTAGCTAGACTAGATTAAATGTAATGTTTTTGCACTTGTGGGTTCATAATACTCTGAGAACGACTTAGAAGTGATAAACTTTGGTCATTATAGCAAAAACGTAGGCACACAAAAGCAAGATATGGGGTTATAAATCAGACATGCCTATTTAACAAATAAGACAGCAGGGTTAGCAAAGCTAGCTAACAAGCTAACATTACTTCAAAATACAACAGATTAACTGTAAAATTAACACAGATTACATTTTAGCAATAAAATGCATAAATGAAAGCACTTAAATTCATATTGTGAAGATGGCTCAGTGTGGACTTGAAATATCAGAATCAGAATGCTAATTAATCCCAGGGGGGTAAAGATGGCGGCAGAAGGCCATGTGCATCACCTGAGAGTCTTCTTTCTATATGAGCAGTGATGGAGTCGGCTTCTTCCCAGGCCAGGCCTCTTTGGCATACTTCTTTTTGCGCGGCTCATTAAGAGGCTCTGTGGTATAAGGCCCCGGAGCTGGGTTCCTGTTAAGGGTGACGGTTGGCTCTGCTGTGGTTGGAGCCGCATCTACCTCAGGGGCAAGGTTAGGGAGCAGCAAACCCCCCAGGATGGTTGCAGCTCCCTGGGCCACGGTGTGGTGCTGGTGGGTGCCTCCCTCATGGCCAGTGGGAGGAAGGTCCCTGTACAGACCTCCACTGACAGGAAAGCTTTGCATCGCAGCCTGCAGGCCTGGTGAACCGTGGTCTTCCTGCTTCTTTTTCTGAGGAATGTTAAACAGACACTGTGCAATCTGTGTTTATTATCATTATTATCAGTTCATAAAAACTGAAATCAAAGGTAAATGTAACTCAAGTCGTCTCAAGATGCCTTACACTGTAAGGTAAAGACCCTACAGTATTAGAGAAAAAACCCCAACAATCGGACCATCCCCTATGAGCAAGCACTTGGCGAGGGGGGGAAGGAAGAACTCCCTTTTAACAGGAAGAGACCTACGGCAGACCTCCGGCTCAGGGAGGGGCAGCCATCTGCCTTGACTGGTTGGGGGTGAGGGGAGAGAGAAGAGAGAAAGGAGAGCAAAGAGAGACACAGACTATGGGAGAAAGATGACATTTAATGACATGCAGCAATAGCAAATAAATGTCAAATAATTGAAACCATTGTATTGACGCTATATGGACAAAAGTATTGGGCCACCTACACATCACACCTACAGGAGCTTTTACGACACCCTGTTTTAAATCAGTAGGCATTAATAGGGTGTGTGTCTGTGGGACTTCTTGCCCCATTCTTCCAGAAGAGCATTTATGAGGACACACACTTGCAATCTCCCTTTGTAGTTCACCCCAAAGATGTTGGATGGGGTTGAGGTTCGGGCTCTGTTTTAAATGGGGTTGTACGAGGAGAATATCTAACCAAAAATAAAATCAGAGTACAAAACTGGTGTAGAGAATGTAGGGCATAATGTTCAGGGTATGCTGATCGGTGCCTTATTATAGATTTATTACATGAAAAGTGGAACTGCACAAGCTTTAAACATAACATTGTGCTGGATAATTGTTTTGCAAAGTGAAAAAACTGTATTTAGACTTTCTGCTGCAGTAAAAGTTCTAATCCTACTGAAGTAGCTTAATCATGCAGAACATGTATAATTAAAAACTATTTAAAGTAGCTAAAGTAAACATACTCATTATGTAAAATGTCACTTTTCAGAATAATATAAATGATATCACTGGATCATAATTATTGATTTATTAATGTGTATCACTTTAATGTTATAGCTGTTAATGGTATGAATTATTATATATATGCTGGGTAAATTAATCTACAATAATTCAGTTAATAAGTAAAGCTTTTAAAATAAATAATATTGAGCACTGCCACCCCATGCCCCCTCCACTCTAGACACGCTCCTGTCTGTGTGGGCCAGTCAAGCTCTTCCACACCAAACTAATCCAACCATGCGTTGGTGACTTTTTAGCAGTATGTGCCTCAGCCCTCGGCGAGTCTGCTTTTTAACTTCATGTCATCTGCCGCTTTGTTGGTTTCTAAATGCTTCCACTTTGAAATAATACAGCTGATCGTGGACTAACTACAAGAGGAAAAAATTCACAACCTTAACTTCTTGCAACTGTTACATCCTATTAATCCGGTGAGCTCTTTAGAATGACCCATTCTTTCGCAAACGTTTGTGAAGGCAGACCTCGTGGCTAGGTGCTTGATTTTATACACCTGTGGCAATGGGACTGAAACACCTAAATCCAAGGACTACGGGGTGTACCCCACTCGTTTTTGTCCATATAGTATATGTTATTTATTTATATTAAGATGAAGATGCTATGTTACTAAGATTATTGTGATATACTTTAACCTGGTATATTTTCTAATAATTTGGGGGAATGTGGGTTAGCACTCTTAATTTGGATAAACAGCTCCACCTTTCTATGAAGGAGGTGGAGAGTACAAAGAACCATAAAGCTTCACAAGCCCCAATAACGGGACATACTGCAGGTCAAAACATGTTGTAACATCCTACAAGGAACCTAAGCTGAGAAGTATGTGTCCTGTTTGTGATGGACTGCAAACAACAACCAGAAGGTCAGTGCTGTAGTAGCTCGTCTGGTTCGTGATCCACTGGAAATCACAGCTCTTCATGTCTGAACTGCACAAACTAAAGAGAATTAGATGTTGATTTTACCTTCATTTAGGAGTTTATTTACCTTCACTTAGGAGTATGCAATGCTACATGATTCATGCCATCACCTGCATAAATTTTGATTTAAAACGTAATACCATAATGTTATCAGCTCCAAAAATCCAGATGTGCAGATTATCTTAAACTTTAGACCTTTACTTGGCCATAAAAATTTCCTTCCAACAATGTTTTGTCACCAAATCTCTTGCAGGTCCCAATTCAGGTGTTGACATCTTTACTTAATCCCTGCCATGTGCTAAAAACAAAATCATTTCCCAGTTTGGTTGTCTAGCTATCTAGAAATAACTAGAAAAATGCAAGTCTGGTGTTTGAGTGCATGCAAGGTTTGGGTTGGGACTGTGTGCCAGTACAGTCCAGAAGACGACAACCTTTTGTCACCTCTCACTGTGATCATTAATTTTAAATGCCCGTGTAGTTTTACACACAGCAAAGTGGGCATCATTAACCTTTATTTATGTGGCTTTTGTGATTCATAAAACAAGTTTTATAAGTAAAGCAGCTTCAGAACGACAGCTAGCTGAGCTGCAGCGTTTATGGGTGGCATTTAAATCATTTTCATACTCTGCTGTTTGAGACCTAAAACAACATCAAGTAATAACTAAATAACTACTATTTCACCATGAGGTCAAGACAGTATCCTGATTAAGAAATACTAATTTAGTCAGCTGGGCTGTTAGTCTGGCAGTTTGCCTACAGAAAAGAGGCAACAGAACTGCAGCAATTTCATGTTGTCAGCTTGGGAACAGCTCTGGGGCTGGCCTATGCTGTGCTTCAGTTTGTGGTTAATAGCAAAGTCCCATTACTACAACCTCCTCAGTGCCTATATGGTTCACACTGGTCACTGTCTGTACGCTTAATCATCAGAAACATGGAAAAGCTAAAGTGGATGCAAAGTGCTTTCACATGCTGTTTTAAATGTAAAGTATAGTTTCTGTATGCAGGAGATTCACTAAGACAAAGTTTTCTGACACCTGTACCAAATGAGATGCCTAGAACTTGGTCGGTATCCCTCCCCCTTAAATCTGACCCTGTGTGACCTTGACCTTTGACCTCATGCGCTCTGAAATGTTCTCAGTTTTTCTACCCCATCCTAGTTATTTCTGTACAAATATTGGCAAGAATCCAGTAGCTCTTATGGTGGCAACGATATTTTCATTGATGACTCTGTGTGACCTTAACCTGTGACCCCACAACCTCTAACAGGTTCTCAGTTCTTCATTCTACGATAATAATTAAGTATGCAAACTGTGACTAGTATCCAGCAGCCCAGTGATGCTTAATTTATGCCTATGCAGTGAATCTGCGTAGAGCCTATGATGTAGTGGCAGACGCCGTTGCCTGCATTTATGCTTTCGTGAGGTTTGCCCTGCAATTCTCTGCCAAAACACTAGTTGGTGATAGGGTGCCTGCACCACTGTTGAGTATTGATTCTACTTCTTTTACTGTTTCTTATCTGCACTTCCTGTGTTTATGTCAGACAATGGTGACTACAACAACAGAAATTTTACTGAAGTTGAAGTTGATAAACACTCAACAGACACTAATAAGTGAAGAATTGCTACGGTAAAAAGAGAGAAGTTGATGTTTAAAAAACGCGGCACAGATCGGGTGGTGGGCCCATGGGAGGACTCAGCTAAGGCTGCCCTTTGTCACAGATTCAAGTCATAACGGTTGTGAACAGAATTTCTAGGCACAGCCAGGGGGTGGAGGGTATCAGATTTGTTAGTCTTTTTTGTTGGTCTTTTGGGCATGCACAAAATTTCCGATCTATGCCAGCGTATGACTCATAAGTCCCGCATATGTTGTAGGTAAAGCCCCTGTCACACCTTGACGATTTAACAAGTGTATGCCGACATAGGGAAAAATCTGCAAATACGCTGGTCTACGTCGATTAAGTTACTGGTAAGTTCTGTATAAGTTAAGGGCACGCTGAAGTACGCCGGTATACGCCGTAGTACGGTGAGGTCGCTGGAAAATTTTGAGCATGCATAAAACCTCCGATGTTTGTCAGCGTATGGTTCATACGTCCTGCATACATGGACCACATGTTGCAGGTACTTCATGTATACGGAGACTCATGTTACTCATATGTCGAAACACGTGGAGATAATGTCTAGTGTACCCAAACCGTATTAATAACCTATGAATAACGTGTTTTTAACTTATGTGTAACATATATCAAACTTACCTTCAACACATATTGACGTTTGTAGATGCATTTGATGTGTTCCAGTCGCACTGAACATGTTTCTAACACACAGCTGCCATATAATGGCGTACGTGCTGCATTTAAGGGAAGTGGTAACAATGGGCTTCAAGTTGTGAATGCCAGCAATACGCTAGCATTCATTGGTATTACGTTCTATATATGTTAGCAATACGCTATGCGTATGTCCATTTAACATCACTGTTCCGTGTATACCAGCGTTTTAGAGGAATTTAGATGCATCAGCATGAGCTTGTTAAATCGTCATGGTGTGACACGTTATGTGATTGTTGACATGTTTACACACGTTAATTGTAAGTTATTCATAAGTTGAAATATATAGAGATACTATCTAGCGTACTCAAAACCTATTTCTAACCTATGTGTAACTTATAGCGAACTTTTCTCCAACACATATTAATGTATGTAGACGTGTTTGATGTTCCGGATGACCAAAGCACTTACTGAACGTGTTTCTAACTTGCAGCTACCGTATAATGGTGTATTAGCAGCAAAGTTCCCTCTAAGCTGCACGCTTGCATGTGCGCTGCATAGAGTTCCTGTGCGCTGCATAGATTTGCTGTGCGCATGTGCGCGGCATAGATTTTCTTGTGCGCAGAGGATGCGGGAGCAGTGCATGATTGTGCAAGCACGCAGCTTAGAGGGAACATTGATTGACAGTCACTGAAATATTCTATATAAGTTAATAATACATTATGTATATGTCCAGTTATGAATACGCTATGTATATGCCAAGGTAACATCGATGGTTTGGCATATGCCAGCGTACGCTGGTTAAATCGTCAAGGTGCGACAGGGATTGTAGATTGGTGCAGCATCTGCAGAGATGCGAACACTGTACCAGTCCGTTGTGCTGAGTGTTAAACCAAAGATTTCAATTTACCAGTAGATATACTTCCTACCCTTACCTAGGTTCACGAGCTCTGAGAAGTAACTAAAAGAATGAGAACACAAATACAAGTGGCGGAAATGGGTTTTCACCAAAGGGTGTCTGGGCTCAGCCTTAGAGATAGGGTGAGGAGTTCTGTAATCCAGGAGGAGCTCAGAATAGAGCCAATACTCCTCTACATCAAAAGGAACCAGCTGAGGTGGTTTGAGCATGTCCAACTGGGAGGGGTCCTTGGGGTAAACCCAGGACACAATCTTCTTGCTTCGCATGGGAATGCCTTGGTGTCCCCGCCAGAATAGCTGGAGGAGGCGGCCGGGGAGAGGGAGATCTGGGCATTTAGACTGCTGCCCCTGTGACCCTGACCCAGATAAGTGGTAGAAGATGGATGGATGGATGGATGGATGGATAGATGGCGGTCAAGAGGCAACCAGAAATATGTACAATGAAATAACAGTACCAAACTAGTCAGTCACAGTAGTTGAGGTCTGCATCAACAAGACTTGTAGTTAAATTTCTGGAGAGATGCGCATCAGGTTAAAGCGATGGTTACAACATAGAGTTTTACAAGGGTTTAATTAATGATGTTTTGTGTGGCCTTAACCTTTGACCCCACATTCTCATAAATATAATCAGATCCTCTACCCATCAGAGGTATCAACCACACAAAGTTCTATAAAGATCTAGCAAACAAGTCAGCTTCTGTAGTGGTAAAAAGATTTGCAACAAACGGACAGACGTACGAGGAATCTGAAAACATAATGACTCTGAGCAGAGGCACAGTCAGTTGATATAAGGTTCATATTTACCTTTATTGGGACAACTGCTGTCTGAATCATGTTCCTGAAGCGTCCAACAGAGGGGTCGATATCCTCTGTGACAACAGAAGACAAAGAGTTGCCTTAAAACACACTGGGCAAAGTACCAGTTGGTCAACCCTACATGTGAAATGGTCCATTCAGAGTTCAACAAGCGAAAAAAAAAAAACATTCTGATCACTCAGCAACATTACTGATGTCATAACTACAGCTCCAACAATTCACTGAGTAACTCGAATAATCCAGATACAGAACACTGGACCATGTACTCACCTGGCACCATTGCGCTACACACTGCTGTGTGTTACATACTCAGACACACTCCCCAGCATTCCCCGGTCACATCACCCCACGTTAGAAAGCTCTCGCTAGGTGATTTGAAGTTTATTTGGGCAGCTAATCTGCTTTAAAAAGCACAGAGCACAAATCACATTTTAATGAAAGACGCAACCCAAAGTGCTGCTACCACCATGTGTTGTAGCTGTCCATTTTGTTCAGTTGTGAACATTTTGGATTCCATCTTATATTAAAACACATCCAAGATGGTTTTAGGCAAAGACAAAATTTAACTCTCAGTTAAGCATGTGTTCTCTCCTCTGTATAGCTGCCCAAATAAACTTCCAACCACCTGTCAGCCCACAGTCAGAGCTTTCTAATGAGTGGTGACATGATGGGGTAGTGCTGATCATATTATTGATTGTTTGGCATGTTTCTCGGTATGTCTACAGGCTTGACACACAGCTGCGCTTAGCCCAGCAGCGTGAAGAGAGTCCGTAGTTTAGCCTTTTGTAATCGACTTATTCGATGAATCGTTGTAGATGTGGTCGTTACCTCGTACAACAAGCTCTGAGATATATTAGACTGTAACAGTCAGTTCTTAGAATCAATGTGTTGGGTGTAGGATATGTGAAAAGTAGGAGAGACTTTTGAGATGGATGAAACTGTTCAGGCCAGATGTCTGGACAAGTATAACCAACATTCGTCTGAGCAATGTACCTTTCGGCTGCTCCCTTGTATTCTCCACCAAGGGGTCGCCACAGCAGATTAATCCGCACTGGTAATTTGGCAGAGATTTTATGCCGGATGCCCTTCCTGACGCAACCCTCCATGGTGAGAGGGGCTTGTGTCCCCACCTGGAATCGAACCAGGGACCTTTCGCTTCAAAGGCGAACGCGCAAACCACTACGCTACCAGGGACACCATTCGTCTGAGCAATGAAATATCCTAAACCACGGACAAAGTTTTTGGTAACGTTGGGGAACATCTCTGATGCATGGAGGCTCAAATTCACAATTTAAGCCTCAAACGATCTGTTAGAGATCGTATAGAGTCCATTCCCCCCAGCCTGGAGATGTTTGTTGGCACTTGAAAAACCCATAGTCTATTTGGCAGGTGGCCTTAATGTTTGGGCTCACCAACATAGACCTTTTCTGCCTTATACATTATATTGTATATTTCTGTTTTTCTACCTGGATTAATTACTTCCTCTTCATCGCTGAAGGACACTTGAGAACTCCTCCTCCTCCTCTTAGGCCTTGGAATGTCGAGGTTACCCTCCTCGATGGTTAGGGTTGAGATGCGCTTGTTGTGAGCAGTGTTAAACTCAGTCAAGTTCTGTACACCAATCAGTGCAAAGAGTCAGACAATTTTGACAGAAACAAAATAAGGTAATTAAAATATTTACTAAATAAATATGCTTATAAAACTAATGACATTGCTATGCATTTACACACTAACTGCAGGAAAGAGAAAAACGTAATCAGCATTTGTTGTGATCATTGTTTGAACTGATGGCAGCACCGGTTCTCCTCGGTACATTACATTATATTGGTGTGAGTCTAGAACCCATGGACCAAATGCTGTGTTCCCTCCCTTGAGATGCTCTGCCAGGCTTTTACTGCAGCCGCCTTCAGTTGCTGCTTGTTTGTGGGTCTCTGCTTTCAGTTTTGTCTTCAGTAACTAAAA
>VUQH01038563.1:0-18397 GCA_015106775.1 Etroplus canarensis | reverse complement strand
TTTAAAAATTATAAAAGTATAAAATATATAAAAAAAAAATAAAATATATATATTTTTTAAATATATATATATATATATATATATATATATATATATATATATGTATGTTTTATTAATTTATGACTTTATAGATTTTATGAAGATCTAATAGCGCAGTCTTGTTTAATCTGAATAGCTCACTTTTGCTTTCCATCACTTTTTTCTTAGTGATAATGAGCTTTGATGGTAAGGCAGTCCCACCAAACCATGACGCTCATTATATCTTCAACATGGGAATAGTTTAACAGTAAAGTTTTGTTTGACTGGATTTTGCATTAGAGTTGCTGAACAATTTATTCCATCTGAAAAGAAGTCGATAATTGAATGTAGCTTTCAAGCACAATCCTGTGAAAGCTATCAGACTCACCCACGTTCGACTTCATTGCCTCCAGGAAGTGTCCTCGCTATTATAACCCAATTAAGATTGTTTCTGCATGTTATTGCTTTCGGTATGACTCTAAAAATGAAATGCTGGGAAAAGAAAGAAGGGTCAAATCTAGTTTGAGTAAAGCAGTTGGGTTTTATTTTTTACAGCTACATTTCCCATAAGACAGTTTGTTTCTAATTGACAGGCAAGTCAGTCAATCAGTTGTCTGGGTGCAAACAGATATAGTCTTCTTTTTCTTTTCTGTATCTATGCTGAGGTTCTGTTCCATTCACTCCATTACTCATTAGTTCACTTAACTGAAGTCAAGCTGAAAAGCATCTGTTTCTTTTTGCTAGCCCTCACGTGTCACTTAAAAAAGTGGCCTCACCTTCCTTAGCTCAGGTTTATCTTTATTGTCCTTCTTTCTGTCACCTATTGATCTCACCAGTCCTTCAAGGTAATAGCAGGGGAAGAAAATTAAGCTCTTGTGTGCGTACATGACCCTGACAAAAGGAAGACAGAGGGGGAAAGAAAACAGTTCTTCATTCTGCAACATTTAGTCCAATCAGCTTCCTGAGGCTGAATGCCGACGGGAGGCTTGACTCCTGTGGTGAAGGAAAGTGGAGGCTGTAAGCCTGTTCCATTTTTCTATAGCATCAAAAATGCATGGGAGTGAAGTGCATTATGAATTACATGCAGGGCTATGTCTAACAAATTTATATAGCCAATAAAGACATAGCTGTTCAACATCTTACTGTAACTGGCATCTTCATCACATTCAGACATCTAGAATTGATTAATAATGTACTGCAGAGTGTACTTTAAAATACAGTGAAGAGGCATACATGTGAATTTTATTGTTATATACATGCTTGGTTTTTCGACAAAAATGTATATTATGTCAACTGGGTTTCTTTAACAGTGATTTTATCATATTTATTTCTGAGTCCTACCTGTTTATCTAAAATTGATTAAAACCATTTTACATTGGCAAATACTGTCAGTAGAGAGTAGGTGAAAGAACTGAACACAGATACATAAATTCTGTTGTAATAGCATGTTAACAAACAACCAAGTGTTTCTGTAAAGTGAATAGAATTTTTTGGCAGCATGTAAACACCTTGCTACCTGGGGAGGAGTCCACCTCTGTTTACAACCAAAATAACAAATGAAACCCAGTGCAGACTTCTGAAATATTCATTCCACAGCCACAGCAGGCACTGCAATGGCAAAGAAAAGACAATGATGAAGTGAGTGACCAACAGCAGGGTAGAGACTTTGCTCAGTCAAGTGAAACCACCCTTCAGTCTACTTTAGGTTTTACTTCTGTTGCTTGAAACAGAGAGAAATCATCAGTCAACACCTCCTTCCTATATAAAACATGCAGCATACAAAAAGAATCCACGCTTACATTAAAACATGTTAAGTCCTGGAAACATGCAGATGCAAAGTATTCTGGTTGCAGTTGCTAGGTAACAAGTGTTTCGCGGGGAAACCCTCATTATGAAGTATTTAAAATGCGTCATTAATTGCTAATGTGCAGATAGAAGTATTTGAACACTAATCTTGAAAACAAGTACAGTACACAGCAACTGCTAGTGTGGATTGTTTTTTTTGTATACTTTCCTAAAATATTACACACCTTGTTTCACAAATTACTTTTGTGAATTTAAGTCATATTCTGAACAAATGACAGGATGGGATGCTGTATTGTGTGCTGGATCAAAAGCCTTCAGGTATTCTATGCCACGCACTATGCACTGGAACAGAGGCACACGGTTATGTACAATCTCTTTCTCATAGCTCTACTCTTATCAAACAGTTGCCTCCACAGCCACAGAGCAGAGGATGCAGCCGAGAATCTGCCACCCTCGTCTGAACAGGCTTATTTTTAGCAGGCATGGATTGTGAGAGAGCACTTGTTTTATTTCAGTCCTACTGGCTGTGCCTGAAGCACCACAATTATTTGGTGCCCTTCAAGTATGCAGTCATTTTCCTCAAGCTTACATCCACCACATGGATGGACAAAAGGTGGCAGGTTTTATGAATCCTGCCATCTTTTCTGAGAGCTGTTCACTGCAGCTTTAAAAAAATCCTTCCGCATAGCTAGTTACTTTGGATAAGGTCCATTTTGCTTATTCTGTACTTCAACAAGTTAAATGTAGGGTAAAGTGTCGAGCTCTAAGTTAGGTATTTCACAAATATCCCTACATTAAAATCTATTTAATTTAGTTTTCTTGCTTAAAGGCATACAAAAGTAAAGACTGTACTCAAATCATTAACATTTTAAGTCTTCTTTCCCAAATACTGTAATTTCTGCTATGAATCACATTTTTAACTTGATGACATAGAGTAGTTGCCCATGGCTGAAAAAAAAAAAATCCTGCACTGCCCATACTCTAAAAGCAGTTGGTTTGGCAAAGGAGGGCAACAGTTGCTCATGGATCTTAAACCAAACATGAAATGGAGAGAGCAGATAAAGGGAGCATCAGGCAAACAAGCTCAGTATTCTACTGAGAGAGTGGGCTTGGTGTGATGTGTCCTACTCAGCTCCTTTTCCCCTGCGCTGTTGGCGACTAAAGCAGAGATGGATTTTGACTCAGGTGCAAACTGAGCTGTTTTGCAGACGCCCACACCAGCCCGTTATCGTACAAATACAATACACCAGAGACAAGGCATCTGTTGTGGCTTTGTGTGTGCGTGTGTGTGTCTCAGAGTGTGGGGTAAGTATGGGGAGATGCGTTTGCATGTTTGTGAGAATGAGGTTGTTTAAAATGATGGAAGAGAGATATACTGTAGGTTTTTTATGCATCACTTGCTCTTTCCACCTTTTGTTTTCACTTTTTTTTTTGGAAATTTCCAACAATGTACTTTAGAAAAAAAGATGCTATGGGCTATGAACCCTTTGTAAGCATATCGCAGTATGCTGTCTCGACTATACTTAAATCAGGCTGTGGCAGCTGTTTCCACACAGAATTATCAAACCTATTTGTATTGCCAGGAGAGGAGCTGAGGGATAAAGAGGGAAAGTGTAAATGTAAAACAAGTCATGACAGAATCTGACAAGAGACAGAAATATCCTCTATCCCCCTCTGGTGTTCTCTTTTACACTCAACCATTTTAATCTCCCCCTTAATACCATCCCTTCCAGACTCAACTTTGATCACTGTCATTTTGCAAACTTACAGGATTGGAAGGATTGAGACAAATGTATTATTCATCCCACACACCAATTCGGCTCTCCTCTGTTGTCTGTAATGCACTTCTCTCATCTCCCTGTCAGTTTTGTCTTTTGTTCAGTTTGTTCTGCCAAAGCCTCATAGGAAGGTACTGATCTTTGGGGATCTGTAATGAACTATATAATTTAAAAGGGGAAAGTCATAAAAGTTCAATTTTTTAAGATATTATAAATAAATCATACAATCCTAATTAGCTACTATATTTTGGAGTATTGACCAGCTAACTAAAAAGAACAAAGGATTTACAGATTACTAAAATACTTCAGTTATCAAATATATCAACGTAGACTGCAAATTACAGTCACTCCCAGCAGCAGTATCAGTAAGTTAGCTTGAATTAATGTTTAGTGTCAAAAGGCATCATTGAACAACAAATAGTAATACCACCCTCAAATTTGTTTCATGAAGCAGATATCATGATCACCTTCAGCTGGAGTAGCAGAAAGCTTTCTAACTCAGCCCACACCTCAGTAAATCACACCCAGAGCTCATAAATCAGGAGCCACAGCAATAAAGATGAATTGGAAATCACTACTAAGGCCTTGAAAAGTTGATTTACTCTGGCCAGAAGGGTTTAGAACTAATCTGACAACTTGGGGGAGGTGCTGTGTAAAAACATTTGACATTCCAAAGTCTGACTGTCAGACCAGTGAGTTTTTGTTCATACACCATGGCTAGGCTCATACCGAACAAAAAAAAAAAGATTCATATAGGTATGCTGGATTTTCAGTATGTGTTTAAACACAAGAAAGTAGCAGAAGCATGACTAAGGCCCACCACTGCTACTTTTGCAAAAGGAAAGAGAAATGTGTAAAAGGAAAAACAAACCTTCATCTATGTTTGGGGGATAATAGCAAATAAAAAATGATAGGCATTGCATCAGCTCACTAACCCCAAATCTTAGTTAACATTGCATTGCTGCTGAGCTCTATCCCTGCTGGAACATATTGTATGCCGTTACCTATGCATGATAACAAGCAGAGTAGATTTACCACTTGAAATAAACCTTTTCGACAGCAGACATTTTGACTTGTCATCGCAAAAATAGCACAGGTGAGACTAATTTGGTTTGTGATGGCTCAGTTCCATCAAGTGTCCCATTATGCCATGACAGTGAGCCAGAAAGCACTAATTTTTGATACAGTGGGTCCATGGCTTCAGAGTGATAAAAGCATCCCTTATCTGTTGATTTCGTCAGCAAAAATGGCAACTATATATGTCATCCAGATATTGTTGGCTGTATGAAACAATCAATGTAGGCTCACATTAACTTCACTAGTTAAGCAGCAGACATGTATTAAAGCAAGAACCTGGTAATGCAAATTAAATATGCTTTTAGTGGCTACAGTAGATAAAAGACTGAGACTGAAGACTAGTATGCTTCAGCAGAAGTGCTTTTTTAAACAGTGTCTGAAGCCACCCCTTATGCATACAACTTTCCAGTGCATCTCCCTCCAGCAGTAATCTTCTGGGAGTGACAATGTGATTTCTATAGCCACTTAATGCAGTGGCAGTGTGTGTAGGTGTGAAAGTAGGAAGTGTTTTGAATTTCTCATTTTCAAAGTTCTCTTCTTTCATTCTTTACACAACTCACTCTTTTACATGTAAAACCAATGCAATGGGTGGGGCCTCCAATAACAGCTTTAAAGTTTTCAGTGTGGCCACATTATAAGATATAATTTTTGCTGCAAGACCCAAGGAAAAAAGTAAAAATCCATAACCGTCAAGGACACTTGTAGAAGACATAGAAATAAAAGAAACAATGCTACATTTGTGATGCAGGACAGACCTACTTAAACTATTATAACCCCAGGTATTACCTTAGATTTTAGCAATTCAGAAAATAGTGCAGAAGCATAATACATTCACTTAAAAAAATTATTTCTGAATTAAAAAGATAATTATCTCAGATATTCTGAGAAAACATTTCATTTAAAAACGTCTTGCTTTTCTGAATTAATGTGATTCTAAAAAACTTTCTACTGACATTAAGGCTTGATTTCGTGAGCAGTTATTATCCCCTGCTTACCTATTTACACTTTTTTAATTTAGGTTTGCAAAATTTGAATATACTGGTGTCTCTGTCTCGAGTCGCCACGTCGCAGCCCAAATGCATTTTAGATGCATTCGGGATATCCTTAGATATCCTTAAGGGTTGAAGTGATCCTGGATAAGCACTTCATTGTACAGCAGACAAATAGTCTGTAACAGTACCACTTTTACTTATACTTAAATACAGTATCTCCTAGTCTTTCAAACTATATTGGCATCATTATTGCTCATGAAATTCAAGCTTTCAGTGCAATAGAGGCTCTCCAAGGCTATGTTCACACTGCAGGCAATTCCATGTTTTTTGCTGAGATACGATTTTTTTTTGCCTGGTCATTAACCACAACCAGGCTCCAGTGTGAGCGGTCTCCGGTCCTGAAGTGGCACGCATGTGCAGAAGAAGATGTGGCGTCACACACAGCACACTGTGTTTACAGAAGTGAATATAGATGCTACACATATCAACATGTGAGTAAAACCTCACTTTCTTTCTAATGACTAGCTTCATCAATGCTGTCTGTATTATTTGTTTTATGCATTGTTTCAGAATCAGAATCAAGTTTATTGGCCAAGTTTGCATGCGCACACTAGGAATTTGTTTTGGTGTCAGATCTCTCATTGTACACAAAGACACAACAGCAAGACACACACATAAACATCAACAATGGTACCAGAAATTTGTTATTGCAAAAATCAATTTGTTATTGCACGGTTAATTATTGCACAGTGAATTATTAATTGTTGCACAGTTGTTATGCTGGGGTTTAAACATTGAGGAGCATTACTGCATGTGGGAAGAAGCTGGTTTTGGGGCCTAAAGACCTGAAACACATGCTGGAGGGAAGGAGTTTGAATATTTGGTGGCAGGGATGTGAGGGGTCTGCGATGATTTTCTTTGCCCTCTTCCTGACTCTGGATGTAAATAAGTCCTGAAGGGTGGGTAAGTCTCTTCCTATGATCCTGCCGATCTGATGATTCTTTGCAGTCTGATTTTGTCATGGAAGGTGGCAGAGGTAAACCCGACCATTATGGAGTTGGTGAGGACAGATTCAGTGATTGTTCTGTGGAACTGCGCTAACAGCTCTTGGGGCAGGTTGTACTTCCTCTGCTGGCGCAAGAAGAATAACCTCTGTTGGGCCTTTTTAATGATGCAGTTGATGTTGGTGGTCCACTTCAGATCCTGGTAGACTGTCGTTCCCAGGAACTTGAAGGTCTTCACAGCTATTGCAGTTCTATCCAGTAGGGTTGGGGGGTTGCCTGATGTGAGTTTCCCCAGCCTCACCTACTGCTTCCACAGTGAGTTGGGAGAGTTTGGATTGTAGCAGTTCTGGATTGATAGTATCGAATGCCGAGCTGAAGTTGACAAACAAGATCCTTGTGTAGGTCCCCGTGTTGTCAAGGTATTGGAGGAGATAATGCAGTCCCATGTTGACTGCATCATCAACAGATCTATTGGCCCGGTATTCAAACTGCAGGGGGTCCAGCAGGCGTTCTGTAGTAGCCTTCAGATGGGCAAAGACCAGTCTTTCAAAAGACTTCATGACCCCAGAGGTCAGAGCCACAAGTCTGTAGTTGTTGAGTCCGGAGATGCCATATTTTTTGGGGACAGGGATTATCATTGATTCCTTGAGACAGGAGGGGACTGCACACAGCTCCAGTGACCTGTTGATGATCTTTGTGAAGACAAGGGCCAGCTGGTCAGCACAGATCTTCAAACAGGAGAGAGAGCTGTTGTCTGGGCCTGGAGCCTTCCTTGTCTTTTATGCCTACAAGAGCCGCCAGACATTTACATGTGATCTTGCCACATCTCGGTGCAGAATTATGACATCTGTCTCACTTCAGTGACGTAAGAGACAGATGAAATGCGACATGACCATTCAGACTGAGGTTGCTTTGAAACACCTCGAAAACGTATCCGATTTAGGACCACATATGAAAGTGGCCTGAATCTAAATTGAAAAAATCGAATCCGTGCTGTTCAGACTGTCATAAAAAAATCACATATGGGTCACATATGGGCAAAAAAATCAGATTCAGGCCACTTTTTTCTGCAGTGTGAATGTAGCCTTGGCACTTTAACCCTTCTGAATCTAAGTCATCACAGGTGAAAACCTAAATGTTTTTAATGTGTGTCAGTTAGAATGATTGACAATTTTTTTTTCTTTAGTTTCGGTAGTTTAAGCCACGTGGCTAAAATGTTTAAGCAACAAGTTACTGGAGTAAAAGTTTCCCAAAATAAATGAGGTAGCACAGAGGAAGCAAAGTTAGTTGGTTGTTTAGAGGGTTAAAAAGCAATAAATAGTGCAGAGTATAACTTTACTACATTCCAATGTATAGCTTCAAATTGCAGAGAAATTTTGACAGGTCAACTAGTCACATTTATGTTTCATAGACTACAACTGAATCATAGTTCTTAGCTTAACAAGAGTCGGCTGGACGTTAAAAAGCCTTTGGTCAAACCAATTGGGACACTTGCCTTACTCTCAATTATATCAGCCCATTATCGCCTTTTCTTTTTCAGTAGTCAACTTGATTGGAATTTATGTTTTGTGTGTGCCACAAAATACTCATGAAAGAAGTCATGTTTCTTCCTCTTTAAAATTACATAATAAAACACATGAAAATGTAGACAATATAAACCACTGAAATGGTGGGAGGAGATTTGTCTTGTTTCGCAGTATTTCAAGCATTGCAAAGCCACCAACAGTTCAGCCTTATGTTGCACCACTCATCATGTGTGATGTGTCATACATCATCCCATCTTGACATTGGCACAGAGCAACTTGTCATGAAAAGTGAGAGAAGTGTTCAAACAACTAGTCAGAGTACCATATTTAACTTGGAATGTTCAATGAAGTTTCACTTTCATTGTATTTTTTTAACAGCAAAGAAGAGTTATATTTGTAGATGTCTAACTTTGGACATTGTTTCTCTTCTCTTCTGCATAGAAATCCAATTTGAAGGAGTTAGGGAAAAAAGACAATAGAAATTGTGCTGGCAAACAGATACTGTTGAAATTTTAATGCACAGTTGTGTTTGTGTGATTGTCCTGTAATTATGTAAGTAATGCCAGCTGTTTTCTTTGCCACAGCTTGAGTTTGTGACAGATTTTTATTGGTTAAGAAATATAATGGAATATTATTATTTATTTAAACTCCCTTAAAGACTTTATTTTTTTCTGGAATGCTAACAAGATTTTCAGCTCAGAGAAACCCTCTTGCTGCTTCCTACTACAGTCCTCCTACATCTTCCAAATCTGTTTGTGTCAATTATTTTTGTATTTAATTACTATTTTGTCGAGAAGCACTGGCACAAAAACACCACACCACCACCACCCAAATAAAGCTAAATCTACAGCAAAGATTTTTTCATGGTGATAAAGGGTGATTGTGTGTTTTTGGCAGAAGTGCTGATTTAAGGTGGCCTGAAAAGATTTGCACCCCATCTCCAAGGAGTTAACAGATAATGCTGTCAGCAGTTTTGATAGTCTGATTCATCCCATGGGTTTGAAGAGATTCAGAAGAAAGAGTTATCTCAGGATAAAGACAGAATTAACCCAGCTTACCGCCTACAGTAATGGCACTGACTTTATCCCCATGATTTCTTTAAGGTGCCTCTCAAAAAACGCTTATTTTATACAGCATATTTAACAGTAACAAAGGGTGTAATATGAACAGCATCAGTGATTACAGAGAGTATGATCAAAACAATAAAAGTCATTCAAGAAAAGACTTTTCCCAATGTCACTGGCTCTGTTAATGTGTGATCCTTTATCTGACTCAGTTTAGAAATGGATTGCTCCCCTGTGCAGACCTGTGTGTGTGTGTTGTCAATATGACAAGTTAAATGTGCAAGAATACCATAAGGGATCAATTGTACATGTTATAGCTATTTTTTTGGTTAAAAAAAAAAGGTCTGCAGAATGTACCACTAACTGTAAAAAGATCATCTCAGAAATAATCTCTGCCCCTCAGCCTTTGACTGTATTTCAGTCCAATTGTCTCCTATTATGGGAACTGTCAGTATCAGTTTGCCACAGAAATTTGGAGGAACCATTCAAGTGTATCATTTTTAATGGGGCTCTCTTACTTGATTGAAAACACACAGTAAATGTCCCTCTGCTGCATTTGCATAGAAAATAACAGTTGTTAATGACATTTCTGTAGGAACTGCCTGGTGTATATAAAGGCAGAAAAATTTGCAAACATTTTGACACTACAAACCTAAACATAAGGCTGCAGCTGTTATGTTTAGGTTACTTTAGGTTTAGGTTAGGTTAGGGTAGATTTAGTTTAGTGTCAGTACTAGAGATTTGGTAACAGCTAGTTGTGTCCAAAAGATATGAGGTAAAAACAGTAGATTGCAGTTTTAAATGTGTACTTTTAAGTTTTTACAATTCATGTTTTTTTCTGAATATTAAATTATAAATCAAAAGCAGACAGCTTAAACAACAAGATATAAGACAGTATGTCAGTAATGATCATCATCATGCTGAAGAAAGTGGACTTTTTGTCTTTGGATGAAAAATAAGTGAAATTGGTACACTCTGAAAATAGTTACATATTTCTTAAAATATTAAATTATTCTTTCAACATAAACAGACAAAACTGCTATTACCAGCCAGATTGAATATACCTAGCTTTGGGAGACAGATATGGTTGTAGATGCAGGCACACAGGTCAGCTCGTAACACTAAAGAAACAACAGCATTGGTCTACCCACTCCTAGTGCAGTGATTTTTTTTTTTTTTACTGCATGGGTAAAGCATGCATTACATCCAGTCAAAGTAGCAAGATACTGAACATTTACTTTAGATCTTTATTCCTGAAGAGTTTGGGTATTATACAATGTCTTTGATGCATTTAGAGAAAACCAGATTTCATGGCATGGATTCAGTCAACAGAATGAATATGGGGCTGGGGTAGACCCTGTGGCTATATAAAGATTATAGTCATTATAATATTATTGCTTTCATCACAGAGGAGGGATATTATGGGCCCCTAAAACAAAGTTTATGATTTTCTTATAGGCCCGGCAAGTCTAAGCAGTAACACCTAAGTTGAAATTCTAATGGAGTGTCTTGTATGGCCACACAGGCCTACTATAGATTGCATTTGGTTATATAATGAAACAGAGTGATTGCACAGTACTAGACTACTGCTCTAAGCAGTCAATTTAAGACAAAATGCCCATCAACGCCTTCTAGAATCACAGGGTATAATATAATGATTGTTTTGTGCTTATCAAGAACTTATCAAGAACTTAACTTTCAACTTAAGTGTTACTTTAATAAGTGAAACTTGTGTAGAATTGTGCCCAGTTCAGATAGGTCATATGATGCTAATAATGTACTTTAAATGTAAAATACATCATTTAGCAACATATTTTGTATTTGATCATCTAATAAATTCATAAAATCCCACATGGTAAAATAGTCTATATATGAAATACCAAAAATACGGCTGTGAACAAACATGAAAATGGAAACAAGGTAATATAGTTAAGGCTAAACATCTTTGTCTATTACCTTTGTATAGCTAAGTCAATAAGAGGAGCATGCAATTAACATAACATTGCCACGATTTTACATTAAACAACAAAAGCAGTCAACTCAAAACAAATGTATGTGCCTTTAGTCACCACAAATTAGAACCATGTAATGTAGGTTTTCCATGTTGTAAATCATATGGCTTTGTGCAATTGTTCCACCGTCTGTAAATTCACTGATGAAATTCTTTTTGTAAAATAATATATCAATAAATGTCATGCCAGAAATTATTGAGATTCTGTTCTACATGCGCTGTTTCTTACATGCCAGATTGTGCTAATTGTACATCATCCTAAAAAAACAAGAATTCAGAGGTCTTTCATCATAGCATGTACACTTACATCCAGGCAAATGTGCTCAATTCCATCACCCTACTTTATATAAGGTTTTTGTGCACATATTCTACATTTCTTTTAATATAAGAATATTGTCCATTAATAAATTATAGTACAAGGACTTCAGTTAGGGAAATAAAAGTGAATGGAATAAGTTAAAATATGTTGCCTGCTTTATGTAAAACGATCTGAATTCATCTTTCTAAGCTTAGGCGGCAGGTGTCCGTCCATCCTGCCCGCTCCTCCCCCAGCCAGTCGCTGCAGCTTTGGAGGTAAGTCCGCCACTGACTTACTGATGGGCTCTGTGCTGATCTTGGAGGCCTTTCCAGCCTGTTTGTCATCAGAGACACCAGGAACAGAGCTGATTCGTTGCAACTTCATGGGCAGGTCGCCAAAGCTGTAAGTCATCTCTGAGGTGGTGGAGCTCATTCTTAGTAGCTTCTTGGGCAGGCCATCCCGCCCTGTGATCTTCTGGAGTTTGGTAGGCAGCTTGGTGGTGCTGTCATTGTCCTCCAGGGTCTCCAGACAGTCCAGAGAGCTGTTCTTCTCCCCGCTGTTGCACAGGGACGGAGCCATGAGGGGTGAGGACAGAAGTAGGGCTTCCTCCTGTTCTTTAACACTGTAAGGAGGGGTGGGCACCTCAAATGTGGCATGAAACTGTGAATAGTCCACTTTAAAGAAACCTTCTTCCAAGGAGATGACCGGGAAGAAGCGGTGTCCCCACAGAACCTCATCCTCTGTGTATGACGTCCTCGCTTGGCAGGTCATCCCTGTCAAAAAACAAACAAGTATCTTTAAGCCTCACAATGTATGTACCATGGCTCACAATATAACAGTACAGTAAACAGCTAAATTTAAATATGAAATATTTCATGAATCCACTATTATACAACAGAGCCCTGATTTAATTATGTGCTTGGCACTGTCCCATAAGAACCAATATGTTATTCACCAGTGCCATTTTTAGATGACAAAGCAAACAATATTGCAAACAAAACTGCCTCAATGAATAAGCATTTACTGTATTACAGAGCCAGCTGTGTAAATAAAGAGCTTAATTGATATCCACTTTCTAAATGTGATGTTTATGAGCAATTTCCAGCCTAACTTGAACAATAATTAAAAGTATAGCTGAATAATTGGCTGTATGTGTTTTATAAAAAAAATGAAAAAATATTTAATATTAAAAAGCCTAGTTTAATTTGAAATTACCATTAGTAAGTAACTACCACTGCATCTGTCATTTAATCAGAGAAAATTTTATATCAACATACTGTTTACTAGATTTTTCACATAAAAAACTGTTTAAGACAGACCCATACAACATACAGATAATGATTCAGAAAATTCTTTGCTCAAAATAAAAGGAAAGTCAAGTCTTAAAAAGGAAGAATACTGGCTGCTCTTCCTCACATCACCTCTTTTGCTACTTAACAGTTCTGTCCACACTTTAAGCATGGTTAGTAACTACAAAAGCTTAAGATCATCAGAACTGCTAGAGAGGCAAAGTTTCAGGACTAATGGCTACAGGCAGGTCTAGCTTGCAATAAAATTTCTTTCTTTCTAACACAGTAAAGGGAATCCAGTTTTATCCAAAGCACGCACACATAAACAGAAAAAATGTTCATTATCCATTTCATGACATTGTTAAGCCAAAACCAGTGTGACAATTTGGGTAAAAGTGTTCAATTCTGTCCTTTGGAGATTACATATGAAAGCACAATAGCCTGTTTAGCATGTGTCTGGCTTGTGTGTGTATTTGTAACCATGCCTTGCAAATTTGGCAAATGATAGCAGACTGTTATACATTTGGAATAAATGTTCTCTCACTGGGGAATTAAATCTTGCTTTAAAACCCTCCTCACATCCTCAGAAACAAATTAATGCAATTAGAAAAATTCTGAGGTTTAAATTAAACAACATTAAACATTCTTTTTCATACAAAGTTATTGGATGCTTATTAGTGATTACTCATCACCATTATTCAGCAATTGCTATCAAGGCTGTTTGTGCATTATATCATACTTTACTGCTTACAGGAAAGCCCTTTTTGTCTCAGCATAGTTAACACTCTGCTGAATAAACAATGTTAATTTCTCACTGAAAGTGAGCATAGAAAATCTGTAATTAGGTTTACATCTAGAACAAAATACTAAATTGGTTATACCAGTTCAAAAAAATACCATTTCACTCAGATGAATGACTGGGATATTCATGTTAAAACTTGTTGAGGAAATCAGTGACTGCAGTTCATAATTATCACATGTTTTAATTACCAGTCTAATATTGTTCTAGCAGCGACATTTGGGTCCAAACTAAGAGATGCACTCATTCACAGTGAGACACTGCTGCTGATTGTGAAGATGTCATCATCGAAACTAGCGGCATCTGTGATTCTGCCTGATTCCCAAGGTCATAAAGTAATTCACTGATAACAGCTCTGTACACAATCACAGATGTGCGAGAGACTGAACATCAAGTGCGTTTAGGGTATTCAAAGTATTACTTCTGCACTATTGCTTTAAAGTCCCTAAGCCTTTGGGCATATGCAAGTGTGCTGCAGTGTATAAGTGGGGAAAGCTAATGAGAACTGTAGGGCCAGGGCAATAGAGTGTTAGGCCTGAATGAAAATCTTATTGCACAGTAAGCCTGTTAAATTTCCTCCAGCCAAAACATTCTACTATCAACAGGCATGCATATAGTAATTGTGTGAAAATTCTAGTGGGAAATGCTTTCAGATTACATTTTATGACAGCTACTTAATCACCACCAAATGTGATCTGCTCCTTCTTTATCAAAGACTTCACTCAATGCTAATTGGATACTGATATAGTATCTAAAAGACTAAAACATCAATACCATAATTACAGGTGCATAATAAGAAAAAAGGTTGGAATAAAAGAAGTGAAAGGGGTTGCTACAGTAAAATACAAACCCCAAATAGCTTCATCTTACATCTATTAATAATGCTGTGTTGGTTCTGCAGATGGTGTAGGAGTTACTGTAAGACCTCAGTCTCAGGCCTGGGGCTGAATCCCTGCTCAACCTGTTCCCCGTCCTCTCAACCTACTCAGCCCACCATAGGAGAAATCTCTGATGATGATGATGATCTAATCAGCTGTATCATTCTTCAAAAGCTAACAATAGCACTAAACTTAATCGACAAGACTTAATAGATTTGAATTCCATACATTATTCAAGCATTGCCGGAGCCATTGCATAATTACAGACACTGTTGAATCAGATATGTACAATTGTGTTGCTAAAGACCTGCTGTTCTGCAACGCCCACATTCATATGGCCACAGTATAACAGACACAGCAATGATAATGAACTGTGCACCTTGACTTTCAGTAAGGCCATGACACAGTGCACATTTTTATGGAAATTTAAACATGATGTTGTCTGAATTTAAGTGTTATATCAGCTAGACAGACACATCTAGATCACCTAATTGAGTGGAGTTAAACAGCCTAAAATAGCAACAGTAAGAAAAAAATGGCCACTTTAGATATTTTTTACTGTTACTATGTATTATTGCTAAAAATAGTAATCCACTCAAATAAGAATGCCCGTATCGGATTGTACGTTGTATTACTGGTAAAGCCTTATGTAACTCTTAAATACACTCCTGCCCAGAACTCAGTGTTTCTATGGAAACAAAACTGTAGGAATGTGTGCATGTGACAGTCATAAACCTTTCCTCTGCTTAGTTTGGTCAAAAGTAACAGTGACACAACACCAAAGTCTCTCACAATCATTACAGCACAAAAAAAGAACAGCCAAACTGCTCAAAATGGATTTTCCATTGAGGGAAGGTTCAGAGCCTCCATATACAGTAGCTTCAGAGCCAGACCAAAATAGTTTTATTGTCACTGAAATGTGACCTTTTACAAGACAAAACCACACTGCTCAAAGTGTCTGCCTTTTAGTGAAGTGAAGAAAACATATATTCTGGTGACATCTCATCAGTGAAGCCCAAAACTCATAATACAAATGTAATTTTTAATGAAACACAGAGCAATTTTCTCTTCTACTTTCATCCATCACTCTAACAAAATATTGTACTGTTTTCCATGGACGGTCTTTGCAGCACCCACATTCTGTTCATTCACATGAACACTGTGTCACAAACACACGCAAAACAAAAAAGTTATAAAAGAACACAACAAACAAAAAAACTAACAATACATCTGTTGTGCTTTGCGCTGCTGGGATCAACGGTAGGATATCACAGCAGAGAGACAAAAACACTTCTGATATGTGGTGTGCAGTGTTGTCACTGCTACTTAGAGGTGTTGGTAACATCAGCTAACATGTGAAAAAGTGAAACCAAAAGCTCACACAACTTAAGATTATTTTTTACACACACGCTTTGTACTACTTACTGTTTCTATGGTGTTCTTGCCTTGATCCACAAAACGTTAGGTTGGTACTACTGTAGAACAGCATGAGTTTTTTTAACCACTTGACCTACAGGCCATCACATAAATGACCATCCATCTATCATTTAACACATGAAAGAATTTAATCCTACATGGTGTTTATATGCAAATAAGAAATTAAATCAGTAAAATTGGAAACTCTGGTTTCCCATCATCCTATAAGTTCAAAAAGAACACTTTAAGAATCTTTCTGACTAGAATTACCACCCTACAGTTGGGTTAGGGTTAGGGTCATGTGAAAAAGGAAGTTTTCACAGAAAGTACACGCCATGACTCAATAGCTTATAGAACCACCTTTAGCAGCAATAACTTCTGGTTATTGTGTTCTGTATGACTTTAGCAATCTCTTACGTCAGTGTGAAGGCCCACTTTGACTCACTCTAATCACAGTATTGAGGTTTGTGGCCATTCATTTATGTACAGCTCTTTTAAGGTCCTGTCGCAGCATTTCAGTCAGTTGCAGTTCAGCCTTTGACTGACCTTGACTCTTTTAATTTTCAGCCATTCTGTTGTAGATTTACTGGTAAGCTTGGGATCATTGCTCTGTTTCATGACCCAGTTTCAACCCAGTTTTAGCTGTCAGACAGATGGCCTCACAATTACCTCTAGAATACTTCAGTGCACAGAGGAGTTCATGGTCAACTCAATGTGCCCAAGTCCTGTAGCTACAAAACAAGCCCAAATCATCAGCTGTCCACCACCATGCTTCATAGTTGGTATGAGATGTTTGTGCTGACATGCTGTTTTCTTCTCTCCAAAAATATCACTGTGAATTATGGCCAAAAACCTACAGTTTGGTCTTGTCTGTGCAAAGGACATTGTTCAAGAACCTAAGCCCTGCTGCCGTGTTCTTTGAAGCGAGAAGACAAGCCATACTTGTTCAGTATTTTTCTAATTGTACTGTTATCAGCTTTAACATTTAATTTGCTGACTGAGGCCTGTAGAGTCTGAGATGTAGCTTTTTGGCTTTTTGCAATTTCTCCAAGCATTGCACGGTTTGATGTTGGGATGAATTTGCTGGGACAGCCATGCCTGGGAAGATTGTGGCATTGCATTAACATACATCTGAATGCTCCAGACCAGGAAAATGCTAAAACTTCTGCTTTTACGGTCACACTGGCAGATGATCAATTAATCAAGTGCATTTGATTGGCAGCATCTGGCTGTTGTTTACTATCCTAATTCCTATGGAAACAGTAAGGGTATACTTAGTTATCCACGGGATTGAAGAGTCATATGAACACTTTCTTTTTCACATGACTGTATGCCTCCACCTACCAGTCAAATTGCAGTTTTCATCAATGTCTGTCAAGATTAAAATATGTAGTAGACTTTAAGTCATTTTAATAGGTGGACACCAAATATTACAGTGATGTAATATTACAGTAAATGTAATATGTAATATGATGTAATATTACACCAAATATTACAGTGAAGTTATCCAGTGATGACTGACCAAATATTAAATATTTTCACAATCTATCTGTGTGTTTATGAGTTATGACATCGAATAATGGCCAAAAAAGTTTTGAAGACGAACTAATTACTTAACTATTTTCTCTCTTCAGGCACTCATGTGAAATATTGTCACAATTTGCAGATTGATGGCCCAAAACATGTTTTAAAGAGTCATAGTGAGCATGACCTTTGACCTCAACCACCAAATTCTAACTAGTTCTTGCTTAACTCTAAGGAAATGAATTTTAAGAACTTCAAGGGACATTCAAAACATTCAAGAGCTATCACAAGAATGATGACAGATGGAAAACCAGAAACTATAATGCCTCCAGCCATGACCATTGATGTCACTAGTATCAAGGCATCAAATTAATGTAGTGGAGTACGTGATAGAACAATTCATCAATCAACCTATGAGTCAGGAAAAACAGAGAAAATCAAAATAATTTCTCCACTTTTCTGAAACAAAAATGACAAAAATAGCCCTTTCTGGCTCTTCAGATATTTAGATTTGCTTTTCTTTTATGATAGTAAAATAAAGTATTGTTTTGAACTCTTTTCTAAGAAAAAAGCTTATTTGAATACATAGATAATTATACATGTGTTTGGAGAAGACAAAATAATTAGTGACAGCTTAAGTTATGAAAATAATGATCTTCTTTCTTCTTCTCCTTTCGGCTGCTCCCGTTAGGGGTCGCCACAGCGGCTCATCTGCCTCCATCTCACCCTATCGGTTGCATCCTCTTCCCTCACACCAGCCCTCTGCATGTTCTCCTTCACTACATCCATCAATCTTCTCTGTGGTCTTCCTCTTCTCCTCCTGCATGGCAGCTCCATCTTCAACATCCTTTGTCCAAAATGTCCACTATCCCTCCTCTCAACATGTCCAAACCATCTCCTCCTTGTCTCCAAACTTC
>VUQH01038561.1:0-13054 GCA_015106775.1 Etroplus canarensis | reverse complement strand
AGGATGGAGCTGCCAGGCAGGAGGAGAAGAGAAAGACCACAGAGAAGATTCATGGATGTAGTGAAGGAGGACATGCAGAGGGTTGGTGTGAGGGAAGAGGATGCAATGGACAGGCTGAGATGGAGGCAGATGATCCGCTGTGGCGACCCCTAACTGGAGCAGCCAAAAGAAGAAGATACATATATATCTTCTTCTTTCGGCTGCTCCGTTCACAGACCCCCATTTCTGAAAGGTTTCCTGAGCCCATGCAATGATTTCGATGACAGAATTATGCCTGTTTGCAATGCAGTACTGCCTGAAGGCTCAAAGATCACAAGCATCCAGTATTGGTTTTTGGCTGTATCCCTTGCACACAGAGATATCTCCAGATTCTCTGATTCTTTTGACGATATCATGTACTGGAGATGATGGCAAATTCAATGTCTTTCCATTTTTACATTGAGGAACATATTTCTAAAATTGCCTCACAATTTGTAAGCACAGTTTCTGGCAGATTGCTGAACCCCTGCCCATTTTTACTTCTGAGAGACTCTGTGTCTCTAAGGTGCTTGTTTTGTACCTGATCACATTACAGACTGTTGTCAATTGACCTAATTAGTTTCAACATGTTCCTGAAGCTGTTTCTTATGTAGCACCACTTACTTTTGGACACAAGCGTGTCTTAGGGTTCTGTTGATCTTGTATATTTCCAGGCATTCCAGGATCCATGTGTGAGGCATTGAGTCATAGGCTTTCTTATAGTTAATCCAGGTGGTGCACAGATTGGTCAGTCTGGTCTTACAGTCTCGATTGACTGCTCTACCTACCAGTAACTGGTGTTTGCTAGTCTGGTATTTCTGCCAATTCCTTTCTGGGCTATGTGCCTTGTTATCTAAGCCACTATGATGCCTGACAGGAGCTTCCATGTTGTACAGAGGCAGGTTATTGGCCTGTAGTTGGATTCAACTGGTCCCTTTAGTCAGGATCAGGACTGTCTGGCCTTGGGTTAGCTATTCGGGGTGCATCCCATCCATTAGAAGTGAGTTTATTTGTGCTGCTAGCTGCTCATGGAGTACAGTTAGCTTCTTTAGCCAGTAGTTGTGGATCATGTCAGGGCCTGGAGCTGTCCAGCTCTTCATATTTGAGACTCTTTCCTGTATGTCTGCCACTGTAATGGTTACTGGATCCTGCTCAGAGAGGTTACTGTGGTCTGCTCTTAGATCCTCTAGCCACTTAGTATTGCTGTTATGTGCTGCATCCTTCTCCCATATGCTTTTCCAGTATTACTCTGTTTCTAGCCTTGGTGGGGCTGTTCTCATGTTATTCCCCTGCCAATGAAAGTACGCCTTGGACAGTTTAGTGGAGAACATTTTGTTTATTCTCCTATCTTCTGTTTCTCTGGTGAACCTCTTCAAGTGGCTAGCCAAGGCTGTGAGTCTTTGCTTGGCAGTCTCCAGTCTCCAGGTCCAGGTTTCTAGCTTCTAGACATGATCCTCTCTTTCAGGTCAGCCGCTCTTGCATTCAGTATGCAAGTTGCTCTTGGGGCTTGGGGATGGTGAAATCCCCCCCCCGACTAGTCATCCTGGCTCTCCCTTGCCGTAGCATTTGTGTTGTACCTTCTCAAACTCTAGCTGTGATGGCAGTTGCTTCTTGCGGATCACTGGTAACACTGAGTTACTAGTTGTTTTGATGTCAGCTTAGATGCTGGGTTTTGAAGAATCCATAGGTCCCACATCTTCTTCATGTAACCTCTTTCGAAAAGGTTGGATGTGTAGTAGCAAACTGGGTATTATTCAGTGAAAAGTGACTGACGAGAAAAATGCTATTGCTGCTAAGGCAGTATTGAACAACAATGATATAAACATTATGCTTAGCAAATTCTGTGTAGGATGATTCCCATGAGTGGCTGCAATTTGAGTATACACAGATAATTTAAGTGGCTCCAGTCAGGTGGCAGTGAATTGCACAATTTATTTTGTGCCTGTTTGACACTGTTGCGCTTGTGTTTAATGTATGCCTGTGTTAAATACATCTGTGTATAAGCTTGAGGTTTTGCTTTCAAGAAAATCAACACTACTCATCTCGTTCAATTTGTGATGTGACATATGTGTGATATAAAGTGTGTTTATGTTCTTTTCACTGTTGTAGGAATGACTGTACATTGAGAATGAAGGAATTAAATCTCATAAATTGTCTGGAGTTGAATTCTCTCATTTTTTATGTTCCAGGATACCAATATCCCCCCCACCTCTGTTCCTCCTTGTTTTTGTTTATATGAATTTTTCATCCGACTAGTCTTATATTGACCTCTGGTTCATGTCCTTATACAAGAAGTTAAGGCTTTCCACTTTCAAAGGGAGAAAAAGTCTACATTTGTGAACAGGAAGGGATGGTGGTAATATGAATGTGCCATAAAGCAACTTGAGTAGCTGATTTTTACACTTTGTTAGAATTTATTTGACTATAATGTGAATGATTGATGCTTAATCATTATATAAGCAGGTATTTATTTTTTTTATTGTTTATATATATATATATATATATATATATATAGTTCTTAGTTCTGTGTCACAAGCATTAACACAGAGAAGTCTCTCATTTGTTGGTTTTATGACACTTTCACACACACAGTCACATTCCATTGTGGGGGTTACTGTGTATGTGTCAGTGGTAGATCCATTTTGGAAAGTAGTAAAAGAGGTTTAGAGGAAATTTAAAACAAAGAAAGAAATTTTCGTCATTGATGATTGGATCGGAAGGACAAGCAATCTGACCCAGAGACCAGGACCAGCTTCTCCTCCAAATAAAAAGGGAGGTTTAAGTTTAAACCATAACTTCTCCTCAGGTTTAAACCAATCAGCACCAACATACATGCTTTGGCGTCCGTTTCTGGGAGGTCTCTTTCATCAGAGTGGATCCTCATCTTGCCAGTGAATAAAATTGAACGTCCAATAAACCTTCTGAAAATGACAGAAGTACTTTGTCTTTTGTAGCAGTTATGAGTAAAGTATTTTGGCTTGATCCTCCAGACAAAGAACTTAGTTCTAACAACTTCCAAGTGTTGTTTTGTGGATAAATTAAAACACACAGGTTTAGGCAAAAACTACTTTGTTGGGGTTAAAATATATCATGGTTTTGGTTGAAATGCAATGACTGCCTCTTTTCTGAGTGCTTATTGGTTGCATAGGCAACAAGAAACATTTTTCCTATTGAAATATACTAATGTTACTTTGAAGGTCATGCTGACTAATGAAAAACAGGATAATTAGTGTCAATGTATGCAAATAAATATATTTATTTTTGGTTTGTTTTGCCACTTTATGACAAATTAGGTAAATTATATAGACAAAAGGGGTTGCGTCTCTTAATCATTAAATTGTTTCATTTGGTCACATTGTGACATAATATAAAGTACAAAATTATCACATAGCCATTCAGTCTGTCTTTGAAAACATTTCTGAAAGAATGGGTGGTTTTAAAGAACTCACTGAAATCTAGTGTGGTACTGTAATATAATGCCACTGTTGCAACAAGTCAGCTATTAAAATTTCCACAATCAGCTGTAAGTGGTATTTTTTAAAAAAGCTGAAGTGTTTAGGAACCACAGCAACAGAATTTCCAAGTGCTGAGTCGCATTGCACAGAAAGTCAGCAATACTCTGCTGACTCAATGGCTCATGGCTCGGTGTGTGTGGAAAGTAAGGACCCAAACACAGGACTCCAGGGAGCAAGGCGAAGAAACTGAACATGAGCTTTATTTAGCTACAAAGTCCTTGAAAATAACAAAGTCCATAAAGTATATATCAGAACTGGAACGCAAACTGATCCACAGGAGACAACTTCAGCAACGCAAAACAGAACTGAAATCAAAACAATGAGGAATAAAATCTGAAGTCCAAAAAGAGATAACCACTGCGGTGGGCCCGCTCAGGAGCTCCAAGAAGATGATGGCAACCATGATGGGGCTGCTCAAGGGGCTGGAGAGGACGTGCCATGTTGGAACCACTCACGGGGCTGAGAGGAAGAAGGAGGGACCACCTCTTGGGTGGCCGATGTGGAGGCCTGCGAGGAATGGCTGAGGAATGGCTGGCTCAAGCTGCTTCTGCAGCTGGGGCTCTGATAAGGCTGACTTGGGCTGCTCCTGCAGCTTGGGCTCCAACTCGAGTCTGATGATGCTCGTCCTCGGGGCAAGAACTGACCAGGAAGACACTGGGACAATTGGGCTCACACAGTTCACCTCACAATGCCCTCCTTTGGGTATGTGGTGTAAACCACATATCCATGGATGTACCTCAGCCAGGGCTTGGAGCCACAGATGTTCACCATAAAAGTCAATCTGAAACTTCAGGTGTGGGCTTGAGGTAACATCCACTTCATTGGCCAGTCTTTCCAGCTTTAACTTAGTTCCCTAGAACTCCGTGAATGAGCAGCAGTAGTCTGCTGGATCCATTTCCTGGTCACGTTGTTCTGTAATGATTCTCAGTGTGTGTGGTATGTAAGGACCCAAATGCAGGGCTCCAGGAAGCAAGACGAAAAAAATTAAAGTGAGCTTTATTTAGCTACAAAGTCCTTGAAAATAACAAAATCCACAAAGTATAAATCAGGCATGAAACCACGAAGAATTAGAACACACACACTGATCCACAGGAGACAACTTAAACAATGCAACACAGAACTGAGGACAGGCAGTGTATAAATATATACAGATTAATGACTAATGAGCAGCAGGAAGGAGAGGAGCACAGATGACAACAATCAGAGGCAGGAAGCAAAACTAAACACAATGCCCAGGACATGACTGGTTCCAAAGTAAAACAGGAAGTGACAAACCTACTAGAACCACTGACACAAGACAAAAAATATCACAGGATAACACATAAAGTGGAACTACAGTCAAAATAAAACATAGAACATAAAACATATACCAGAAACTCAAAACCCAAACTGAAAGATTACAATAAAC
Organism: Etroplus canarensis; assembly: GCA_015106775.1. NCBI lineage: Eukaryota > Metazoa > Chordata > Actinopteri > Cichliformes > Cichlidae > Etroplus > Etroplus canarensis. Next base: position 8,113 of record VUQH01038561.1, on the reverse strand, counting down.
CATACTAAACATAGGCAGGGCTAGGAATACGATTCAACCATTACCAGAGAATATATAAACAGAGCTTAAAACCAAGAAGTTCAAAACCAAAACTCAAAATATACAAAACTAGTCCACAAAAACCCAAGACCATGACAACCTCACAAATTCCAAACCTCCTCTGACATTAACATCGGCACACAAACTGTGGGCCAGGACCTTCATGGCATGGGTTTTCATTACTGAGTAGCTGTATGTGAGCCTAACATCACCAACACAACACCAAGTGTTGGATGCAGTGGTGTGACGCATGCCATTACTGGATGCTGGAACAGTGGAAATGTGTTTTGTGGAGTGACAAATCACACTTCCTCTTCTAGCAGTGTGATGGACAAGTCTGGGTTTGATGAATGCCAAGAGAACATTGCCTGGCTGACTGCACTGTGTCATCTGTAAGGTTTGGTGGAGAAGGAATAATGCTATAGGGTTGTTTTTCTGGGGTTGGACTAGGTCCCTTAGTTTCAATGAAGGGAAATCTTAACGCTTCAGCTTAACAAAAACATTCTGGACAATTCTGTACTTCCAACTTTATGAGAACATTTTTAGGAAGGCTTTTTTATGTTCCAGTGTGACTGTGCCCCAGTGCTCAAATCAAAGTCCATAAAGCATGGTTGAATGAGTTTGGCGTGGAAGAATACTGTATGAGTGGCCTGCTATGATCTCAGCCCCATGCAGCGCATTTGGGATGAACTAGAACGGAGATTGTGATCCATGCCCTCTCATCCAACGTCAGTGTTTGTCCTAACAAATGCTCACTGTGGTTGATTCATTCTTTTATTCAGTTTTTGTAAACAAATTGATTCAATTTGTGCAGGTATTTACAGGGTAACTTTCTCGTCACAGTGCTTGGCTGCAGCCAGCACATGCTCAAGGCATTCATGAAAACACTGTTTTCATCGCACATAAGATTAGTCCAGATGGTTTTTCAGCATTATAACTGAAGTAAAAAATCGCTCTGTTGCATCATCCAAAGCAGCAAAAACAGCTAACCACCCTCCTGTTGGACAGGAATTAAGCCTGTCTGTTGGGAAGAAAGTAAATTATTAAAATGTTTTGTTGAAAACTCAAGACTGCATCTTTCCAAGTGGTTTCCCATCACCCTCTCTGCTTTTGGCTTACAGTCTTGGATTTGTCTTATGCTGCTGTCAAAAGAAGGGAAGTAAAAAGAAGGATGAAACCCTGTTTGTCTGCGCAGCTAGTCTTCATTTGATGGCCTCTCTCTTAAAGATTGCATCAGGAGTCTCAGTGGATAGGCCTCCATCAATTTTTTCGTAACAGTAACTGGGCCATTTGTTCTTCTCCAAGTACCTTACATCTGCAGATATATTAAAAGTGCATAAATGATGATTAGTAATTATGGAGAAAATAAGACATGCTTTCAGTGTGTAATGTGCCTTGTTATCAGCAGTCCTCCACAGTCCTGATGGTGCTTTGAATACAATAATTACAGTGAAAGGGTCCCTTGTTTCATTCAATATTGTGTACATTTAAAGTTTTGCGCTGAAGTATATCTACTCAAATATCTCCTGAACTTATAAAAAATACTTGAAGGGAGCTTTAACTTTTTAAATTTGTTGAAATTTTGAATTACAAGGATAAATCATTTACAAATCACCCAGATCTCAAGAAGTGTCAGTTTTAATTTTTAAATAAAGCAAAAGTGACATTTCCAGGGTTGCAAATCTTGCTTTGAATACAAACAAAAGATAATTGTCTCGGTGATGACATATGTTTGGGGCAGACAATGTTTAAGCTCACAAGGATAATGCTGATTTTTCTGACACTCCAGTTTTTTTTCTTTTTTTTTAATCTAAAGTTATATAGGTGTACATGGTTGGAATGCTATTTAATCTTTAAAAGCAAATGTATTCTTGTCCCAAAATCATTGTGTCATTATCATTGCTGCCATCTATTTCACCTGCTTCTTGTAATGAAAAGTCAAGTATCAATGCTTTCTGGGATGACATGTTTGTGGGAATTATTTTTCTGATCCTTGTGATTAATGTTTTCCATAAGTATTAAAGCACTATAACATTAGATATGGTTTCCAGTCTGTTCCTGAAAATAGCAAGACTATCCAGAGAATGATTGTGCTTTATTCATAATTTGCACATTGGAGCCACAGAACATGTTATATTTTGAAAATGTCTTATAAACTCACACCAGTTAGTTGGAAAAAGCTATTACCAAGCTCTTTAAAGAAATTCTGAATGGCTTTGAAAATTTGTGTCAGCATATTTTTAGCTGTTTTACCCCAAACATTATTAAGCTCATTTTATTTTCATTTTTTTTTAACTGTTGTATTTTTTTAGGATTATCCCTTGGGGAAATACAAGGGAGCATCCAAAGGTACTTACTTTTTTAGGACAGCAGTTAAAGCCCTTATTTTATCAGTTTGTACTGTGAATGGTTTTAATATTCTACTTGTTGTTCTTAGCCCAGAGGAATTAATTCATGGTGTTGTGGAGCTTGTGGATTGAATGATACAGAAAGGTAAACCTGAGCAGTAGGTTTATAGAGATCTTAAAGGATGAAGTGTTGACCTTTGTGAATGTCAGTGACCACAGATATATAATCCTGTCTCCCATCTTAACCCTTCATAATGCAGACATTGCCTTGTGTAAATACTTGAAAAGTGTTCTAAAAGATGAAGACAGAGACCTGGAGTAATGCTGTTCCCAGTGGGTTTAATCTGAGTTCTAGACTCAGATTTTAATATGATAACCCTCACAGTATACCTTAATTACACAATAACATTTTTTTAGTACAATTTTTGAATATATGGACAGTGCTCCATCATCGTGACACAGCAGTGCACATTGTATTTTAGCTTTTAATGAAAGAGAGACATAACAGCAGAATGTAGTCATCTTCAATGATTAATTTGATAATGGACGCATCTGCGCAGTTCCTTTAATACTGAAGAATAAAATAGTGAGGATTTTTTTTTTTTTGCCTGAGGTGTTTAAATCTCCTTATTAATAATCTGTAACAGCACTGAAAAACCTACATGAAAGAGTAAATTTTTTATTATGTGTTTGTGTGTGTGTGTGTGTGTGTGTGTGTGTGTGTGTGTGTGTGTACTGTACTTTCAGTAAGACACTGTTCTGCACTGGCAGTAGAAGAGGACATGTTTATAGTATATAAAATGTGTAACAAATAATTATCATACACGGGTTCAAGTGGGATTTGGAAAATGGAGAACCCAAAGATCTGGTTTAGTGGGGCAGTGTGGGAAATGAATCACTTAGAAATACATCACCTAATAATTGGCATTGTGAGCTTCAGTAGATTTGTTTTCTTTTTGTGCTGGCTGTGATCAGCTGACCTATGCTGATGCTTATCTTAGATTCACTGCTCTTTGTGGATTTAGCCACATGAATTCAACAAGATATAAGAAGATGTTACATAAGCCATACTGGTTGATTTACAAACTCCTAGACACTATAAAGTGAGTACAAACGGTAGAATCTGGAGTAAATCCAGCCAGCATCTTGGTGTACCTTACACTGATAATGAGACCACATCCTGCTCTGCACCAGTCAAACATAATGCATTATTGGAAACTTCACCACAATACTGCAAATAAACCAGTTTACCCTCTATTAAATGGTAATAAACTGCCTAATGTTTTCATGCAACCCTTGAAAACATTAGCGCTCTGGTCAACTCTGTTGTTTTTAGATGCGCTTTACAAATAAATGTGAATTGACTTGAAAAACAACAAAAACCAAAATTATTATTCATTAATTTGCTTTTCAAAACATTTCACAATATGAAAAACATAACTTCAGCAACACATTAAATATAGATCCAATATCTTATTTTAAAACTCCAGCATAAAAGATTTAATTTTCCAGTTAAACAAATCTGAGCAGTCCTTACCTTAGAAAATAATCTTATCGTGCTTGTGTGTCATCCCTTTCTTGCAGTTTTGCAAGAAATGTGTGACATACTCACTCTGTGAGTGTCACACATTCAAAACATTTTTGACTCCCTATGAAATACAGCAATTGCACATTTAGCTAGCAGACACACTGTGTGAAAAACTGCACAGAAAGTTTGTGCTCTGTGATATTTTTGAGCTGTTTGAAATGCTGGATTTGAAATGACCTGCAACTTAAAATAAAGTTACTCTGTTTATGCTCTCTCCTCTTCTGAGTGCTGAAGTACCCTGACTACAACTTTTTTTGACATCATCACAGTCACAGGGGTGAGAAGGAAAAGGGCTAATGGTGCAAGTTGGCCATGGAATGGCATTACTTTCTTATTACCAGGCTGCAGCAGACAAAAACATAACTCCTTCCACAGTATTGTGCTGTAATCTGTTGTAAACCAATTAGATTTAATCACTCATTAAATGAAGGTACGGAAATGTTCCAGATTGTTCTGGCCCACTTTAACCTCTGCTGCTATACTTCATTGGGAATCTAATAGCATATTTTTATCTCTACAGTTCCTCCTTCCCTTTAATATCTGCACTATTTCTCGTGGTCATATCAAGCATACAGCATTTATGTGACATATTGCACTTTTTACATTGAGGCTAATTTGTTTTTATTTAATTTTCAGTCTTTCATATTTGTTTATATTTAATATTTTATTGTTTTAACATTTACTGGGTATTGGACATTGTACTTTTTTACACATAGGTTTATCCAGTGTCATTTTATTATTTTTCAAATCTATGTGTATTTGTACCTAATGGAACATATGGAACTTTAGCAAAGTTTCCCCCTGGGATTAATAAAGGATTCTGATTAATCATGGACATTTTTTTTACCAGTGGTAGTTACATATTTAAATTAGGAAAAAGGTAGTTCCCATTGTTTTTTTGTTCCTTTGTTTGCTTTTTTGTTCATTCAAAAAGGCACCTGTTTTCACTGTTTTTCACCCAATGATGAGCCTGTAATCTGTGCATTCCTACAATACCAGGGGCCCACCGCCTTTTATACTTTGTCTGGCTTATTAGGCAGGCAGCACCCTCAGAGTTATCCAGGAAATCATAGAGTCATGCTCAAGGGATATGGTGACTATCAGTTTAAATCATAAAGTGAATAGAAAAATGCATTTTTTTTTGTAGTGGAAGACTTTGGTAAGAAATGATGAATGGTTTCCATGCTTCTTTAAAATACTTTAGTGGTTTTCAGCTGGGGCAAATTCAAAGAGCTAATATGTAAAGGCAACAGATAAAACCACAAACTTCTAGCATTACCAGTTAGAAAAATGTAAAATGTGTTGGTAAAGTAATGTTCTCTGTAATGCTCAATCAGTAAAATGCCAGCAAATGAAAAAATGCTAGAGTTTACCAATCTAACAAATTCCCTCCTTTATTCATATATTTAACTTTTCACAGGTAATTTTTAACAAGTAATTTTCTGAAAAGGAAAAAAATCTCTTCACAAAATCATTCATGGGAAAAACCTTTCATCTCAATTTTTTTTTTCTAATCAAAATAATTCCCATGTTACACCGCATACTGACGCAAAAACACTGTTGGGCCTCACCAGAGTGGATGATTTGACTCCAAGTTGTCACTCTGAATGTGGAAACAAACACAATATTAGGTGGTTGCATGGCCTATTGCCTCTAAAAAATTATTCCCTAAATATGAAAAAACCCTCCTCTCTGATTCAATTATCTTATGCTTTGGCTTAGATCTCCTATAAAAGCTTTCTGAATTGCTTTGTCTCGCTTTCTCCATGTTGACCAGAAGGAAAAGCCGCTCTGTTTCTCTACCAAGGCCAAATATGTTAACAAGGCAGCAAGAATCCAACGCTCTGGGACCTCCTCCAAACCATTCTTGGTATCCATCCAATGTTTGGCTGCATATGTACTGTATATGATTGCTTGGGCATGCAGGTGGCAGAGTGGAGACAGATGTTAGACCTTAGTTTCCCTCATCATAAATGTGTCTTCATGGAGTCCCTAATCCCCTTTTTTTTTTTCATAAACTATATTAACAAAAGATTCTCTAATACCACTCACTCTCTCCAACTTTCCTTTACACAGACATATGCTCCAATTTTTGACTTGAAGGCAAGTGTGTGGGCATAGACAGACTTGAGTCAACTAAAAAGAACAAACTGTGTCTGACAAAAAACAACACAAAATGATGAAACGTGGACAGTATTTCTATTTGTGTTCTGAAAATCTGACATAAAATTGATTTAGTAAAGGTTATAGTTATTTCTTATTTACTAATCTGATCACAGTGATTGGCTTTATTGATAATAAAGTTACAATGCTTGTCTAATAATCTAACTTTGTTGAAGTCAAAGATTTGAAGCTTTATGTAAAAAGCAACAGGGTGGAAGAAAGAATAAAATGAACAAATTATCTCCCAAAAATATGTAAGTCAAGCTCATAAAAAACTTTCATGGAAGAAGGCCTACATGGACTGAATAGTCACTTTCTTCAATTTTCCCTTCTCGGGTTCTTTTGAGTCTTTTTTCACTAACCTCAACTTTTTCCCTTCAAGCTCCTCTTTTTTATCCTCCAGCAAACCTCACTGTCTCCCTTGTGCCTAATTTGCTCCACACCTAACTTCACCCCTGCTTTACATTCTGTCTCCTCTAGCTACATAATACATTCTTGTCTCGCTGTTTTCTCTCCTGCCTGACAGATGATGTTGTTCAAATGATGCAAGATTGCTGCAGGTGTGCAACGCATTGTCTTTAGGGGGCTGATCAGCTTTGTTGTTGTTCAGCTTAGTAGGCCTACAACAGTTTCGTTTTCTAGCTCTGCACTTCTGTTTATGTCTGCCTCTCTGCAAATGCTGAGTCATGAGTTCAGAATGTTTAACACTCTGTCCCACCCCCACTCTCTAAAGAATCCTTCTATTTTTCTATCTCCTCTCCACTTCCAACTTTCTTAAAATTGTTAGCACATTCATCCAAGTCATCTCTCCCTAAAACTGCATGAGGCCAACATTGGCATAGTCTCTCCTAAGGCAAAGATTCCCACCTACGAGAACTTAACCATCAATGTCTCTCCATGCATTAAGTATGTGGGTGAGCTGTCTCTGTATATATTGAAGGTAGGTGGAAAGCAGATTATTTTCAGGGCATCTGTTCTTTATTGAAAAGAATTAAATTAAGAGTGACATCGAAGGCACAAACCACATTTATTTGTGTCATTATGTTGAAAGAATAAGCAAAAGTTTGGGCGATTATTATTTCAAATGCAAGGAGCACTGTAGTGTAGTGATTAAGACTGTTGTCTCACAGACCTGCTGGTTGGCTGCGGCCTTTCTGTGTTGAGTTTTCATGTTCTTCCTCTGCCTGCATGGGTTGCCTTAGGGTGTTCTGATTTAATACCACAGTGTGAAGGCACGCAAGTTAGGTTAATTCAAAGTTAGCCACAGGTGTGGATGTGAATGTTAATGATGGTCTGCCTCTTTATGTTAGTCCTGCCACGGACTGTACCCTGCCTCTCTGCAATAGGCTCAAGTCTGCCCGCAACTCTTGTTGGATAAGTAGTTAAAAAAATTATAACAATACACAAAATTCAGCAATGAACAATTGCATATCAGAGGATGAAAAAACAATATTAGATAGCCCTTTAACAACAGAGGAACTGCTTGAAGCTATAGGAGATATGAATAGTGGCAAAGCACCAGGACCAGATGGGCTACCTATAGAGTTCTATAAAACATTCGAAAACAGCTTGTTAGAGCACTACTTGACATGTATGAAGAATCTCTTGTAGTAGGAACCCTCCCAGACCAACAGGGGTTTGTGCAAAAAAGACAAGGGCATTACAACTTTAGGAGAGTATTGAACATACTTCATGAGAAACATAATGCAACAGATACAGCAATGTTATCAGTAGATGCTTGCCAAGTGGAGTGGAGCTACTTTTTTGAAGTGCTCCGAAGATTTGGATTAGGTGAAATGTTTCTTAAGTGGATCAGACTATTATACTCAAACCCAACTGTGGAGATTTTAACTAATAATACCATTGAACATTTTGGAAGGTTTTCAGGGTACAAAATTAACAATTCCAAATCAGTACTAATGTTCCTTAACAAAAAGGAAAGAGAGAATCCTGTTATAAACACCCCATTTGCAAC